>PVJN01005298.1:28446-82124 GCA_004026805.1 Lasiurus borealis
AATTTCATTTATTAGAAAACCCAAGGAGTCCTTTTTTTTTTTTTTTTTTACAAAAATGTTTTCAGTTGCTTTGAAAAGCCCTCTGGGAAAATGTTGAGGAAATAAGACCTTCCTGTTTCTTCCACATGTAGATGATTATCCAGCTGCATCTCCAAAATAAGAATGCTGGAAAATTCTTTCAAAGAGTTCCTTGCAGCTGAATATCAAAGGAAATTTACATGTTTCTAAAACTATTGTTCCTATGGTTCTTGATGGAGTTATGAGGGTTCTTCTGTTTTTGTCTCTAAGTACAGATAGAATTCAGTGATTTAAACCTATAGACTCTTCCTCCTTTATATGATGGCTATATCATAACAAAGAGTGCTTTGATGAAGATAAGGTTACCTCAGTGCTTGAGGCCAAAGGTAACTGTAAAATCTTTGTTCTACTTGTGTTTTAGTGTTTTGTAAGACTTTTATTATTTACTCTTCATTCAGATATTTTTGAATCTTTTACAACTTTTTTTCTTCTATTTATATCTAAGAAAAAGTATGTCACCATAATAATGTCATACTTTCCTTTGCTGAGCAAACTATATTTTACAGATGTTACTCTTGTATTACACATATGAGGTGGGGCAAATGTGGGTTTACAGTTATTTGTATAGAAAATAATATAATAATTAATAAATAATAATACAAGAATCTCCAGGATGGTGTGGTTCAGTGGATTGAGTGTTGTCCCATGCACCAAGAAGTCACTAATTCAATTCCCGGTCAGGGCACATGCTCAGGTTGTGGGCTCAATCCCCAGTAGAGGGCATGCAGAAGGTAGCCAATCAATGTTTCTCTTTCATCATTGATGTTTCTATGACTCCTTCTCTCTTTTTCTTTGAAAAAAATAAAAATATATATTTTTTAAATTATTTCATGTAAAATAAAGACGTTTAAAACATGAAGATGCATATTTGTATGCAATATTAAAATATAAGTTATTTTTAAATAGAAAATTTTAAAAACACACAAAAGATTATAGAGTTAAAGGAATATGAAACAGGATGAGGGTCCCTAGGCCTAGAGAGAGATGTGGGTCAGAATTAGAAAGATGTTCTGCAATTTAAAAGTTGGTCATTTGAAAGGAAATTTGGCATCTGAGAGAGGTGAAAGAGAGAAGGAAAGATAAATATTTTTCAACAAACACTCCTAGATCAGGAATTTATGTGACTAAGGCATGATACATAACTGAAGTTTTTATATGAGTCTAAAAAGTTATGACTAATATATTTGTAATTCTTTCTTTTGTGCTGTATTTCTGTTCATGAAAGAAGAACAGCTTTGTCACCAAGTTTTAATAATTGGAAAGTTTCCACAGGGAATATCAAAAATACATATTTTTCTACTTTCCTTATTTGTTCGCAAGTAAGCCCTGGCTTTCTCCCCTAATATAGGACTGTGAGCAAATTACTCAGCTTCCCTGTCTTGGATTCCCTATCTGTAAAAATAGAGAGATAATAACAGCTATGACAAAAAGTTATTATAAGTATTAAGTGAAATAATGCAGATAAAGTTCTAAGCCCAGGGTCTGGAATATAGTTTCAATAATTTCAATCTATTGCTGTCTTTAAGTTTACTGAGATGCTTCACAGGAACAAAGCAGTGTAGTTTATCAACCCATGAAGGGACAATATAGCCCACGTGACAAAAGGAGATAAACATTAGCTTCCATCAACGTGTGGCTCTCGTTGGTAATAGATTCTATACCTGTGGAATTCAGGTGGTCAACTGAACAAACCTCATTCCCAATAAATACACATGTCTGCTCTATCCAGCAGCGCTTTTGTTGAACTGTGTTATCTAGTAGAACTTTCTCTGATGATAGAAATTTTTATTCTTCATGTCCAATATAGTAGCCTCTAGCCACATGTCGTTATTGAGTAATTGGAATGTGGGTAGTGTAATTTAGAAGCTAAACTTTTATTTTACTTTATTTTAAATACTAGTAGCCCTGTGCATGAATCTGAGTGCCAATAGCTTGCCAGTAGCTTCCTGCCACCCTCCTATAGCTTTCTGCCTGCTGCCCCATCCTCTTGTAGCTCCCCCCTCATAGTTTGCTGCCCTGCCGCTCTTGTAGCTCTCCACTTCCCACTTGTAGCCAGTAGCTCACTGCTGCCCTCCTGTAGCTCTCTGTCTGCTGCCCTGCCATCCTGTACCTCCCCCCACCCCTTTCTTCCCCACCTCCCTCATAGCTTGCTGCCCTGCTCCCTCCTGTAGCTCTCCACCACCCACTTGTGGTTCGCTGCCCCACCTTCCTGCAGATTCATGATCTGGTTGTTACGCTGTCGTTATGCCTCATTTCAGAATGGATAATTAACATATTCCTCTCTTATTTTATAGGATAAGTAGCCACATGTGGTATGACTACCATTCTGGACAGCATCCCACAGGGTAATATAAATAAACAACATACTGAAGTCATATATTTAAAACAAACTGTTTCGCCCCTCACTCTACATTACTCTAAAAATAAATAAACTTTAAAAAGGGATTTCAAAGTACCTTGCATTGCCCTTAAGTTATAGCATACTACGATATAGCATAGATATATGTGTTAATGCACAAAGCCAAAGGTGGTAAGAGATTAGAAATGTACTAGAGGCCTGATGCACTAAGATTCATGCAAGAATGGACCTTCCCCTGGCTGCCGGCACTGCCTTCACTCTGACCAGAGCTGCCTTTTTGCTTTCCCACATTGTCCAAAGGCCCAGAGCAGCTGAGGCAGTGCAGAACACCTGCATCATCCCCATCCCCCTGACTTCTCGGCACCTGTGTTTGCAAATTAACTTTCCATCCTTGTTGGGTTAATTTGCATATGCACTCCTGATTGGCTGGTGGGCATTGCAAAGGTACAGTCGATTTGCATCTTTCTGTTTTATTAGTGTAGATTAAGTCATCTGGGTACCAGATGGGCAGAGCCCCCAAATGGTGCCAGCACCCAGGGATGGGGAGTCAGAGATTTTAAAGGACACAAGGTAGGCTTTTTCTGGGCAGAGCACTCTCTGGGCAAGCCTGAATCTTGGAAAGGTCCAGAGGGGAAGGATAATGGTCTTAGCAAGTGGGATGTGGTCTTAGCAAGTGGAATGTGGTCTGAAAGTGAATGTCCATTATTATGAAGTGATCTCAAGATCAATTTCCAGGAGAGAGGGTATTGATTCAATTATCTGATCAGAGCTAAAAGTATGCATATGTTTAAATCAGCTAACCTAAATCTTAGCATAGCTGCACTTCCTAGGTCTATAGTAACAGACTAATCCTGAAGGATTGAGTTAGTACTTATAAAAAAAGATAAACTGAATACATAGAACACAATATTTACTTGTTGAGATACAGTACCAATTACAGAAGCAAATAAATTCCTCTAGCTTTATGCATAGTGATATAAATCAAGGGTTCTCTTTCTGGTAATGACCAAGGAGTTCTTATTAGATCAATTCTACACACACAGACACACACACACAAAATACCTACCTAAAAATACTAGGGAATAAGTCAAAGAAGGCAGAATCTGGATCTGGGGGAAATTTACACAAAGAAGAAATCCACTGGGTGAGTTTCTCATTCTTGCAGATCTTTGTCTGAAGGCAGGATTTAATATGACTCAGTGCTGGATGTCTAGAACACAGAATCCAACATTCTTTCTCGTGCAAAGAATGAGTGAACAGAGATCAAATGAGCACAGCCGCTGGCAAGTGAATGATAAGTCCTGAAAAGGAGAGAGCAAGAGAGAGCAAGTTCCAAATTCTGTCCAAATGTCCAGCTGCACACTGCACTGTACACACATAGGACAGACTTCAAACAGCCCAGCTAAGGCAAAAGAACTAAATATGTACTTTAGCTAAGACAGCAGAAAGTGTGTGTCTAGCCAACTTTATTACCAGCTTAAAAAAAATAAAAGAATACTTCTTTAAGGAATGTAAGAGAATCCCAGCATCTCCTGAACACATCATTGATAAAGTTAAAGTCCTGGATATAATCCAAAATGCCTAGACATATACAGAAATAGGAGAGCCCGATCCATACTCAAGAAAAATATCAATGAACAGAGACCTTCAGATGACCCAGTTTTTGGATTTAGAAATAAGTAAAAAGCAGGTGTTATAACTATACTCAATACAGGAAAATATGCTCATGATGAATGAAAATATGTAATAAGTGTCAGCAGGTAAGAAAGTACCAAATGGAAATTCTAGAAATAATTACTACATATCTAAAATAAAACTCCACTGGATCACCTACTAAGCACACTAGAGAAGACAGATGAATTTTTATTAATTTTTATTTTTTATTAATGTATTACATGTGTACCTATCTTCCCATCCCCTCCCCATTCCCATGCATACCCTAACTCCCCAGTGGAAGACAGGTGATTTTTAATATTTGTTAATATTTTAAATAGCAGAGTTCAGAAGTAGAATAGAAATTACCTAATATGAATAAAAAGAGAAAAGTATTTTAAAAATTAAATAAAGTTTTAGGATCTGTGAGAAAATAGCAAAAGATTTCCTTATGCTTGTAATATGTTGTCCCCCACAACCCAGAAGGTAGAGGAGAAAGATAATGGGGCAGAAAAAATATTTAAAGAAATAATGAATAAAACTTCTCAAATTTTATCAAATATATAAATTTAAAGACTCCAGAAACTCAGCAAATATCATGTAGGATGTAGTACACACACACACACACACACACACACACACACACACACAATAATAAATGGAAAAAAACTAATAAAATATATAAGATAAATTTCATAGCACACACATTATACTTTATACATTAACACATCATATATGTATACATATTTAGTGATGTGTGCCTTACCCATTGTGTGTGCATTGTCATATACATTATATTGCACTTAGTCTGCCTTCCAAGTCAAACTGTGTGTTTCCTAAGGAAAAGGATTTTATTTGTCTGTTTACTGTAGTTCCTGGGACAAAGTATAGGATCAACATACATGAATTGAATAAATAAAGTGTCCTGATTTAAATCACAAAGAAAGTTAGTGGTAGAGCTAGAATAACTGAGTGTTTACTGTTCCTCCTTTAATTCATTTAGGACACACAGACTTCCCTCGTAGACATCTTGGGATTTGTTTGCTATGTGAAGTGAGAGTTTAACAGTTGACTTTAGCAAGTAAAAGTTAATGTGTATGACACTAAATTTGGGAAGTTTTAATTCATTATTTCTTTAAATATTTTTTCTCCTTGTTAAACCACTAAAGTTACCTTAATTAAAAGATAGATCTAGATATAAATAAGCTATATACAAATTTGATCTCCTAAGTGGGATAAAATAGAACTTAATAGTTCTATCTGCACATTATACAAGTAATTTCCCAAATGCAAATTATGCCCATAAAGGGAAACAAGAAATACTCCTGATACTGTAAAGCTATGCATAGAATGTGTTTAGGTCCTAAAAAATTAAGGAGAAATTTATGTGTAAGTAATTCTGTGTTCTTAGACAAGATTAACACTTGTGAATAATTAGCAAATCACATCAGTAAGAATAAAATAACACCCAATGTGTAAAGTACGGGCATTTTGCTATATTTTACTTGCATTGTCTTGTTTTAGCCTCTTGACAGCTCTCTAAGGTAAATACTATTACCATTCCCGTTTCACAAGTTTCAAGAGTGTAAATCAAGTGTCCAAGTCACCTAGGCATAAGAGTCTGAGCCCATACAGGCACCTACTGCCCTGCCTCCAAGCCAGGCCCCCTCACCACCAAGCCTTACTATTTGTTGTTGGTTTATTTTTAATCAGCTTTACCTTCAGTCTAGGAGAAAGCCATCTCTCCTTCTGGCACATCAAGACATGCCCTGGGCCTCACTAAGTGGTAATGAAAATATCAAAAAACTGAACTGTTAGGGAGACATAACCTTGACAGACTTTAAAAAAATGAATCACGAAGACATTGTAGGTGACTGTTCAGGCTAGACGAATTCTATAAAACAAAATTCTTGAAACTTTAAGTTGTGTATACATTGTAGTTAAGTTGAGCTCTTGGTTTTCACTTGTGAGTATACACTGAGTGGCCAGATTATTATGATCTCTGAATGCATAATAATCTGGCCACTCAGTATACTTCCTTCATTTATTTGATATCAAAGACACTATAAATCATGCACCTGATCAGTTTTCCCCTTTGCACTGGCTGATAGAAAGCTCAGGGTAAATAGGTAGTTGATCTTCAGCAAAAGTCTAGAATACTTTTGGTACCCATTTAAGATACAAATACACTGAGTGGACAGATTATTATGTGTTCAGAGATCATAATAATCTGGCCACTCAGTGTATTTTATTTAGAATCACAAATGTTTTAATAATATAGCAATAACAGAACTATCACTATGAATAAACAGGAATATATGTTTATGCTATACAGTAACTTGTTCCAAGGAGTTATTAAAACTGTTAGCCAGACTGTACAGAATACAGGGACAAAAGGAAAGCGTGTTATTATCCTGCAGTGTAGATGAAGATATCAAATCGGGCAATTGCCTGCCAGGATATTCTAAACTGTAATTGTAGGATACTAAATAAGGAATCAAGATATCATGCCAATACTTTAAAAGAAGACATTTTTGTTTTCAATATTTTTTAAGAATGTCACAATAAAATGAGGCGATTAAAATTGATGGTCAGTTTTCATGTGCTTTTTAAGCTTTCCAAAGTATGCCTTTGCTTTTCCAATTTACTATCTCAGTGTTTTGGATTAAAAGATTCTCTTTGCTAAATTTAAAGCAATAATGAACTGTTAAACTGCAGAAGTAAAAAGATAGTATGAATAAAATATATTGCAATAGTGCATTTCTAGAAATATTAAAGTCTAGCTAGATTTGCTAATACAACACTTTTATTTTGTTGCATAACTGTCAGAGAGAGAAAAAAACACAAATTTAAAACTGAATTTTATTAACCAACATCACCTCAGTAAATTCAATTTTAAAAAATAAAAATGAAAGGAGCCTTGGTACAAGATGGTGGACTGAGCATACTTGTTTGTCCCCTTGTCTTCTTTAGATTTTGTTAGAATTAAAGAAATAAAGTATAAAACTATAAAAACACAAAACCAAAGAGAACCAGAGATGGACCATGAGCAAATAAGAGTTTTCAATGAGTTTACAGGTGACAAAAAGTAGAATAATGGAGTAACTTGAAAAATTGATTAGAAAACAGTCACAGCCCAGAATATGTTGATTTTCAACTTTAGGATCTACCTATATATACATCAGGAATGTGTTAATTATGGGTGCAGAACATAATGTAAATGCTTTAAACTTGACATGTGTAAGTAAAAGTATAAATGATATAATTTAGGAGATGGAAACAAGAAAGAGAGTTTAAATCAAGGTTAGGGCACTAATGCACTTCCATAAAATAAAGAGTCTAGAGATATTGTCTGTAATCAGTAGATGACCCATATCACCAATCAAAGTCATAAAATAACTCTAGAAGATGGAATTGGCAAGGGTGTGAAAGAATCAACCTAGTTAAATTTGCATCTATCAGAAAGTCCATGAACAAGGTCTCAATGGAGAATTAAGAAATAGTGGCATAGTAACATTTAATATAGGTATATGAGGTGAACTAGCAAATAATTTTTAATGTAGAAAACTTAAAAGAGAAAAAAACTATTTCCTCTGGAGGAAGAATTATGTGTAGGAACAGATGGAGCAGGGAGCTGGTGCTTTTAATTACAAACTCTTCTATATGTTATTTATAAACATGGTATGCATTAAGTTTATAAGAATTTTAAATGTATGTCTGAAAAGAAAGGTTTTAATATCTCTAGATGTTTAGTATATCAATTTAAGCCTGATAATAAGTAAGGTAGAAAAGTAAAGAAAATACATAAAAAATTCAGGACTTCCAAACTCTGCATATAGAAGTTCCTGTTTAGAATTAAGTGTTATGACATAGTGAAGTCTTTCTGTTCTGGCCAATACACCCTAGCAGTTTATCAACTGCTATCATGTGGAAAGGTCTGGAGGAGAAAATTCATGAATTGTGTTCTTCATAAAAGAGAGAGGTACCACTGGAAACTCTATTTTATAGTCTTTCCCTTCTTCAGCAGCACAGATCATGGCCTCCAAAATCCTTCTTTTACTTCTCCGAGTGCAAATCTCTCCAGTGAGGAACTCTCTGGCTAATCCTGTAATTCTGTGATTGGTAGTATCTTGGACATGTTTAGAACTGTAGCAGAAAAAAAATAGCTTGATTTTTCCAGAACATGATAGTTTCATGATATAGCATCTACTAGTTTAAGAGAAAATTGTTTTAATGACCCAAAAAGCTAAAAATTTCCAATAATTCCTGGATTTAATTGGTCAATTATTGTCACCTTAAATCAATCAGAAAAACACACACAGGCATACACACCGAAATGAATGTCTGTATTATTTAGTTTTGTGCCTGCTTCCCACTTAAAAAGAAGAATAATGCATAAGGCAACAGAAGTGTCAACAGTCTGTCATGATCCAGGAAAGAATTCTGGGCCTGAAAAAGTAAAATATTAAGAAGGAATTAATTATTATTATGGAACAAGATATAGCTGTTGTCAGATAAATAGTTAAAATAAATATTTAATTGATATACTTTAGAAGGTGCAGTTCTCCTAAATGAATTCTGCTTGTTTCCAAGTTATTGACCTTTGCGAATGGCTGCCGCTATTTTGTGTGTGACACATCCAAAGGATACCCATGTGATTGAGTTAACAAATTACTGTAACTTTGGCTAGAGATTTACTTAGGAGTTAACACAACTATGTAAACACTGTCAAGCAGCAAATGTATAGGTCTATACCATGCAATTCCTAATTCATCTTTCTATAGGACTCATTTAGGATCATCCTCACCCTTCCCATGATCTCCTGGTGAGCAGCATCTCCAATGAGGTGATTGGTGCAGAGCCTGTAGGTAGACTTGGTCTTCTTCCATATGAGCCTGGTCTGCCAACTTTGATTTGTTTCTAATGCAAAACTGTTAAAAAGCTGATAGCAAATTAATAATTACATATTTATCTATTATTTTGGAGCTCTTCATTTGGTGCTCGTGACAAACCTAAGACACACCTTTCATAGACACCTGAACGCAAGCTTCACCAAATTTACAGAGACCCCCATTATTTCAGTCTTCAATTTTTCTTTCCTGCTTATCACTAGAAATAAGCTCCCCAGACCAAGCTAAAGCCAATCAGTTTTCTACTTGTGCAGCAGACACATCTACTCCCCTTTGCTCAAGAGTATCACCTCAGCAATTTCCCCCTCTGCATCATCAATCTTTCTCATTCAATTTACTAGCATGCACACGGGCTTCTATTTTTCCATTTATAAAAAATGTTCTTAATAATCTTTCTTCTTTAGATACCACCTCATTTCTCTCGTCATTTATATTACATTTTCCCAAAAATAGTTGCTAAACTTACTACCTCCGATTCCTCTTCTTCCATTCTCTGTTAAATCCATGACAATCAGGTTTTCATCACACCTCCAAAACATGAAGCACACCAGTGAGTTCTACCTGCAAATGCAATGGTCAATTCTCAGTTCTCATCCTAGGGAAACTATCAGTAGCTTTTATCATAGTCCATCACCTTCTATCCCCTTGATACTTTTTCCCCTCTTTAATTCCAATGCAACTCAGTCCCTTGGCTTTCCTCCTACCTTTCCCAAATCTATCAACATTATAGCACCCTCAGAACCATTTTTCTTCCTCTTCTCTCTTCTACCTCTGTTTAGTCCCTGGTAATTTCACAATCTCCTGGATTTAAACACTGTGCATATGACCAACCACTCTCAAATTCATATCACAAGCACAGATCTCTAGCCCGAGTGTCTGCTCCTATATCAAAGTTGATATTTTTTATCCCCTTGCAGTTAGATAATACCATGTGACTGGCTTTCATCAATTGGCAATTAGAAGAAATGAATGGTGTCACTGAGATAATAAATTAGGAGCCAAAGCATGACTCTCCAGTTCTTCTCTTCCCCTGTTTTATGACTCTGGAAACCATATATTTCCAGTTCAGTTACATTATGGCAGTGCTTCCATAAGCTTTGGCCCCTGAGTATTATATGTGAAGCAGAGATTTCACTACCCATGTTTTATGTGTAACATGAGTGAGAAGTAGTCCTTTAATGTGTTAGGCCACTGACATTTTGAGTCTTAATTTCAACTTTAGTATAATTTAGATTGTCTTAAATAAGATGTCAAATAGACATCTCAATCTTAACATAAATAATACTCAATTGTTGATGTTCCTCCTTAAAACTTACTCCTTCTGTGAGTTAATGTCAGTTCCATCATCCTAGTTGCTCAGGCAAAGTTATTTGAGCCATCCTGACTCTTCACTTCCTCTCACATCTCACATCCAATCTATCAGGAAATTCTATTGGTTCTGCTTTCAAAACATATTTACTATTTAAGCACTTTACAGCCCCTCCAAGTCCTAGCATTCCAGTCTGTTGGTTAACATTATCTCTTTCAGATCACTATAATAAGTCTTCTAATGGTCTCCTTTCGTTCATTCTTGCCTTCTATAATATGCTCTAAGAGAGTCATTAAAATGTCCTTTCAAAACCTAATTTAAATCATATCATTTATTATCAAACCCTTCCAATTCTTGACATGTCCAATTAGAATCAAAACAAAATCCTATAAGACTTCACATAATCAATCTATAATCTGATCCTCCTTATCTCTCTGATTTCTACTACTTTGTTCTCCATTGTAGCCACAGTGTGCTTCTTGCTGTTCTGCCAACTCACCACATATACCTTACTGCCTGTGCCCTAGTGAATCCCCCAGACTGGAATTGTTCCCTGATGACTGACTCTTTTATTTCATTTGAATCTCCTCAGAGGCCACCGTCTCAATGAAGCCTACCTTGAAAACTCTATTTTAAATTGCAGTGAACCCATCCTTCCCGCCAGAAACTTTCTGCCGTTACCCTGCTCTAATTTTTTCCATATTGTTTCCCATCTGCTGACTTGCCAATTTATTGTGGTTATTGTGTGTCTCTTACTCATTTGTGACTCTTTTATTAAGTAACGTTGCTTGACACTCCCAGGAACAAACTGGAATTACAACTAAAATATAGAAAAACTTCCTGAATAATCAACGGACAACTTGCTAGAGAGAAGAACCCTGATGCCCAAGGACCGAAAGTGGAGACTGCATAGGGACTGGTAGGAGGGGCAGAGGAGCAAAAGGGCTGGCCAAACATGCACTGTCAGCTACTGGAGAGATATCTCAGCTGTGGGGGGTTGCCACTGAGAATTCTGGGTTCTAATCCTCAAGCTGGGCCCCAGAACTAAGAAGGGTACTCATATAACAAGCAGCAGGGTTGCTGTCTGCTAAGGAGTGACAGCTGGAAATTCGGGCACCCTTTTAAAGGGCCAATGCACAAAATTCCCTGTGGAGTCACCCACCTGTGCTCTGGCAGAGGGAAGGCGGAGTGGACTAGAGCTGTGTGAGCAGAAGCCATGATTGGGGACTCAGGAGTTAGCTCTCGGAAGGCAGACATACCCAGTTCCCTGTGCTGAGTCATTCCCTCATGCAACAAAGGACATCTTTCCCACACAGACATTTACTATACAGGTGGCCTTGCCTGGGGGGAAGATAGTTGACCCATCTTATAGAAAAATACCTTCCCCCACACTGCATAGTTTCTGAGGCCACTTAAGAAACTAAAAATAACAATTAGCCTACAGTCATAAGCAACTGCCCCAGGCTGTGGGGAAAAAAAATCTCTCAGCACACCTGAGGATAATTGCCTGAGGGCAATTCAAGTCTGAATCCTATCAGTTTGTAGGTAGGGGTAGTCTCTGAAAGCTTTGAGTCTTTGCCTGTTCTACTAGGTCAATAAATTCTTGATTGCTTTTCTACACAGTGTCTTGATTGAAATCTTTCCCTCCAGAGGATAGGAACCGAGGTCCTGTCATCTCCCCAGTAACATCCTTTTGGCACAGATTGCACAAACACTTGCCGCCCCTGGATTCTCAGGTATATCCTATCCCAGTGGTCGGCAAACTCATTAGTAAACAGAGCCAAATATCAACAGTACCATTGAAATTTCTTTTGAGAGGAAATTTTTTTAAACGTAAACTTCTAATACCAATTCTTCAAAGTAGACTCGCACAGGCCATGGTATTTTGTGGAAGAGCCACAATCAAGGAGCCAAAGAGCTGCATGTGGCTCTCGAGCCACAGTTTGCTGACCACTGTACTAGGTATACCAGTTAATAATGTGGATTTTTTTCAATAGATGGAGTTACACATATGTTGATATACATGCAATTTAATATGTATGTTATTTTGTTGCATTGACAACAAGCTTCAAAACTTTGTATGTCACATTTGCTGAAGGTGTTAACATCATAGATATTTTTACACTTAAAAATGTCAAATTTCGTACAAAAAAAAAGTATTTGCAGGAAGTTTTAATTCTTTATTTTAAAGAAAAGAGCTGCTGAATACTCCAGGGAGCTTAGGGTGAACATGCTCCATCTCAATATACTTGTGAACGCTGGTTTAAATGTTTTAAAAGTGATGATTTCAATGTGAAAGACAAAAAGCATCCAGGTCAAACAAAAAAGTTTGAAGACCAACAATTACAAGCATTATTGGATGAAGGTGCGTGTCAAACTCAAAAACAATTTGTAGAAAGATTAAATGTTGCTCAGCAAACAATTTCCAATTATTTACAAGCAATGGGAAAGATTTTAAAGGAAGGAAAATGGGTGCTACATCAACTGAACGAAAGACAAATAGAAAGCCAAAAAGTCATCAGTAAAATGTTGCTTCAATGGCACAAAAGAAAGTCTTTCTTTGCATTAAATTGTGACTGGCGATGAAAGTGATTTATTTTGAAAATCCCAAATGCACAAAGTCATGGGTTGATCCAGATCAACCATCAACATTGACTGCAAGGCCAAATTGCTTTGGAAAGGAGACAATACTCTGTGTTTGGTGGGATCAAGATGGTGTGGTGTATTATGAGCTTCTAGAACCAGGTGAAACCATTAATACTGATCACTACAAACCAAAAATAATTAAGTTGAACCATGCTTTGATAGTGAAACAACCAGAATGTGCCAGAAGACACAGTAAAGTAATTTTGCTTCATGATGACACAATATCACAAACTTCAAAACCAGTTAAAGACATGTTAAAAGACCTTGCCTGGGAAGTACTAACATACCCGCTATATTCACTAGACCTCACTTCTTCAGATTACCACTTGTTCCGATAGATGGCATATGAACTTTCAGAGCAGCACTTCAAAACATAAGAAGTAGAAAATTGGGTCTCTGAATGGTTTGCTTCAAAACAAGAAAAGTTCTATTGGAATGGCATCCACAAATTACCTGGGGAAATGTGTAGCTAACCATACACATTACTTTGAATAAAACACTTTTTATGTTTCTTTTGAATTTATCTTTGTGTTTTCTTTGATTACAAAATCTGCTATTGTTAACCGGTACACCTAGTAATTAGTCACAAACAGCTTTTGACACTATCCTGAACTAGAGATTGAGAGGCATAGCAGATCTATCTACTACATAGTCACAAACCCAAACAGGTAGCCAAAATGAGGATACAAAGAAATAGCGACAAAATGAAAGAACAAGAGAATTCTCCAGAAGAAGAGATAAATGAAAAGTAACATAAATGCTTAAAACAGTGTATGTCCCATAATAGGAGTTAAATAAATATTTATGGGATTAAACTAGATGAGGCAGACATATTTTTACATTTCACAGGTAAAAAATATAGACTCAGAAACAATGCAATGCAGACTTGTGTCCAAAATTCTTCAATTAATAAATTGTATTCATACAAAAAGATATAAAACCACAATATCACAAATATAACAGAGGTGTCTCTAAATGTTAATACTCTAAATTTACTACATAGTTTAAACCTTGAAACTAGAATTTTTAAACTACCTAATTTCCTAGCTTATATTCTGTATTAAAATGCCAATTAGTATGCTCTAGTGGTTCCATTTTACTTGAATGAACAATTGATTCCATGAAAAACAATTCTGACGTAAACAAATAACAATTTCAAGACAAACCTAGTATAAAGAAGTGTCTTAAATCAATTTGTATATTTATTTCTTGTTCCATAATACAAATTGCTTATTTTCAGGAATGCTACAATTTGTTCATAATCTAACTTTCTATTCTTCGAAGTTTCCACCAGGCATGGAAATAATAAACAAACCAGTATTAGTCATTTGTGGTCTGTGCTCATAAACCATATGTGAAGATCATGCGTCACTTACAATTTTTATTTAATGATGCCTTTCTTATATCCAAGATTAAAAAGAAAGCAAACTTTTAAAAATATGCTAGCCATATGCAAAATGTAATTAAAATTCATTAAAATTTTCTCCACCCAACAGCCTTAAATGACTCACTAGATCAGATGGATTTAATTGATATCATCAGAGAATTTCACCCCAAAGCAGCAGAAAAGATATCCTTTTAAAATGCACATTGAACGTTTTGTAGGATATACCACATGTTAGGACACAACACAAGTCTCAACAAATTTTAAAAAATGAAATCATATCAAGCATCTTCTCTGACCGTAATAGTATAAAACCAAAAATGAATAACAAGAAAAAAAAAGTGAAAAACAAAATAAGGCAAAATAACATGTTAATAAACAACTAGAGGTCCGGTACACGAAATTCATGTACGGAGGGTAGGGGGTGGGGTGGGGGGGGAGTGTCCTTCAGCCCAGCCTGCTTTCTGTCTAATCTAGGACCCCTTGAGGGATGTCCAGGTAGGATCGGACCTAAATGGGCAGTCAAATATCCTTCTAACAATCCAGGACTGCTGGCTCCCAACTGCTCACCTGCCTACCTTCCTAATCACCCCTAACTGCTTCTGCTTCCCAGGCTGATCACCCCCTAACCACTCCCCTGCCAGCCTAATTGATGCCTAACTGCTCTACTGCCACCCTGCTTGCCCCTAACTGCCCTCCCCTGTAGGCCTGGTCCCCCCCAACTGACCTACCCTGCAGGCCCAATAACTCCAATTTGCCTCCTCTGCCAGCCTGATTCCTCCCAACTTCCCTCCTCTGCTGGCATGAGAGCCCACAACTGCCCTCCCCTGCAAGCCTGGTCCCAGCAAATGGCCCTCCCCTGCTGACCATCTTGTGGTGGCCATCTTGTGTCCACATGGGGGCAGGATCTTTTGTCCACATGGGAACAGTCATCTTGTGTGTTGGAGTGATGGTCAATCTGCATATCACTGTTTTATTAGATAGGATAGAGGCCTGCTGCATGGATGGGGGCCAGCTGGTTTGCTCTGAAGGGTGTCCTGGATCAGGGAAGATGTTCCCATGGGTCATGGGGCAGCCTGGGCTAGGGGCCTGTGGTGATTTTCAGGCTATCCACACCCCCCAGTAACCCAAGCAGAGGCCCTGGTATCTGGGATTTATTTATCTTCTATAATTGAAACTTTGTAGCCTGGAGCAGAGCCATGCCTTCTGCTTACACAACCATTGAAACTTTGTTGCCTTAAGCAGAGGCCTGGGCCAGCCAGGGTGTACGAAAAGCTTGGCTTCCTCCAACGCCAAGGGCAACCTAAGCCTCCCTCCTGCTCTCTCTGTGGCTATAGCCATCTTGGTTGGGTTAATTTGCATACTCACTCTGATTGGCTGGTGGGCGTGGCTGGTGGGTGTGGCTGGTGGGTGTAGCGGAGGTGCAGTCAATTTGCATATTTCTCTTTTATTAGATAGGATGGGAGAGAAACCAAGATGGTGGCATAGGTAAACACCTATGCCTGGCACAACCACTTCAAAACTACAACTAAAAGACAAAACTGACATCATCCAGAACCACAGAAAGGCTGGCTGAGTGGGAATTCTACAAATAGAAGAAAAGAAAAAAGCACACTGAGACTCAGAGGAGGTGCAAAAATAAAGTGCAGAGGTACAGAGGCACACTTGAGAAAAAGGCTGGTGACTGAGGATGTGGTTGCCTTTTTCAATCTGGAGGGAGACACAAGCTCCTGTTGGCTCTGAACTCCAGTTCCGGGTGAGACTCTGGGGACCCAGACTCATACAGAAAGAAACGGGACTGTCTGGCATCGGGCAGAACTGGAGGGCAGCTTTCTCTCAGAGGTGCTTACAGTGAGGCCCGGGGGCCTCTTAAGGTAGGGCTGAGGATCAGCCATAACTGTTTTCTCTGCCCTTTTAATTCCCTGAGACCCTATCCCACACAAACTGTGAACAGAGTCCTTTCCATATGAATGGCCTGACTCTTTACAATCTAAAATTACCTAACAAACTGCAGCTAGGTCAGAGAGACCCAGAACATCCAAAAGAAGGGCCAAGACCCCACAGCAGCTTGCAATGCTTCACAGCTGGGTCTCATCTGGGCACCTCCAAACCCCAAAGAGGAGGAATCTGAAGATCACTACCTAAATCCTGCTGGGTGGCCTCTGGCAGAGGCTAAATTAGTACCTCCCTAGAGATCCAAGAACCAGTGTACCCATTGGTCAGAGTGGGACCATCCAGATTACAACTTCTCAGGTCCATAAGAGACATACTCAGGGGGCAGAGTCAGTGAGCACTAAAGCCACACTGAAGCAAGCCTTGCCCCATAAGGGTGTCTACAGCATAGAAGTTCTCACATTGACATAGACACAGCTGATTCTCACAGCCAATTGGCCTGAAGATCAATTTCTCCCAGTGATAGCAACAACAATCAAGGCTTAACTACAAAACACTGTGTACACAGCCCACAAAGGGGTGCACCAAGAGTATCCACCTCAGGTAACTGAAGAGGCTGAGCCATTGGGCCCTATAGGACACCTCACACACAAAGCCATTCTGTCAACACAGGGAATCAGCCAAAATGCAGAGACAAAAACAGGTCACAAATGACAGAAGTGGAGGAAAGCAAACTACTGGATATAAAGTTCAAAACCATGGTTATAAGGTTTTTGGAAGAGTTTTCTAGAAATCACAATAAATTTAGTGAGACCCTCAAGCATATGAAAAAGGACCAACTAGAAATTAAGCATACAATGACTGAAATAAAGAATAATATACAGAGATCCAACAGCAGACTAGAGGATCCCAGGAATCAAGTCAAAGATTTGAAATACGAAGAAGCAAAAAACACCCAACTGGAAAAGAAAAAAGAAAAAATAATCCAAAAATACGAAGATAGTGTAAGGAGCCTCTGGAATAGCTTCAAGCATACCAACATCTGAATAATGAAGGTGCCAGAAAAAGAGAGACAGAAAGATATTGAAAATCTATTTTAAGAAATAATAACCGAAAACTTCCCCCACCTGGTGAAAGAAACAGACTTACAAGTCCAGAACCCCAAACAAAAGGATTCCAAAGAGGACCCCATTAAGACACATCATAATTAAAATGCCAAGAGCAAAAGACAAAAAGAGAATATTTAAAACAGCAAGAGAAAGTTAGTTACCTACAAGGGAGTATCCATACAACTGTCAGCTGATTTCTCAATAGAAACTGCAAGCCAGATGGGAGTGGCAAAAAATATTCAAAGTGATGAATAGCAAGAACCTACAACCAAAATTACTCTACCCAGCAAAACTATAATTCAGAATTGAAGGTCAGATACAGAGCTTCACAGATAAGCAAAAGCTAAAGGAGTTCATCAACACCAAACCAATATTATATGAAATGCTGAAATTCTTTAAGAAGAAGAAGAAGAAAAAAAAGATAAAGATAAAAATTAGGAACAAAAATACATATCTATCAACAAGTGAATCTAAAAATCAAGTGAATAAAAAATCTGATGAACAGAATAAACTGGTGAATATAATAGAATCAGGGGCATAGATAGGGAATGGACTGACAATTCTCAGGGGCAAAGGAGGGTGGGATGCAGAAAGAGACTGGACAATAATTGTACACCTCTGGATGAGGAGAGTGGGGGGTAAGGGCAGAAGGTGGGGTGGGAACTGTGTGGAGGGGAGCTATGGAGGGAAAAAAAGGAATAACTGTAATAATCTGAACAATAAAGATTTATTTTTTAAAAAAAACAATGAGTGTGTTAACAATCAGATCAAGGAAAAAATCAAAAGACATCTGAAAACAAATGAAAAAAGGACTTGCAACAACTTAAAATCTATGGGACAGAGTGAAAATGGTCCTGGTAGAGAAGTTCATAACATTACAGGCCTACTTCAAGAAGTAAGAAAAATCTCAAATAAAAAAATCTAACCCTCTACCTAAAAGAATTAGAAAAAGAACAATAAACTAAGAACAGAATAAGTAGAAGGATGTAATAAACAGCAGAGTAGAAATGAATGACATAGAAACTAACAAAAAAAATTTAAAAAGATCAATAAAACCAAGAGCTGTTTCTCTGAAAAAACAAAAAAAAAAACAAACAAGATTTATAAAACTAGAACTAAACTCATCAAGAAAAAAGAGAGGATCCAAATAAATAAAATCAGAAAATAAAGAGAAGATAAAACTGATATCACAAAAAATTCAAAAGAAAGAAAATATTATAAACAACTATATGCCAACAAATTGAATAAGTTAAGTAAAATGAATAAATTCCTAGAAACATACAATCTTCCAAAACAGAATCGGAATGAATTAGAAAACCTGAATAGGCCAATTGCAACTGATGAAATTGAATCAGTCATCAAAAAATTCCCGGCAAACCAAAGTCCTGGACCAAATAGATTCACAGGCAAATTCCACCAAACATTCAAACTAAAACCTATTCTTTACAAATTATTCCAAAAAATTCAAGAGGGAGGAACACTTTCAAGCTCTTTTTATGAGGTCAGCATTATCCTAATTCCAAGACCAGGTAAAGACACTACAAAGAAATAAAATTACAAACGAATATCCCCGGTGAACATAGGTACTAAAATCCTCAGCAAAATATTAGCAAACCAAATCCAGGAATACATTAAAAAGATCAAACACCATGATCAAGTGGGATTTAAAATGGGGATGCAAGGTTGGGCCAATTTCCTCAAATCAATAAACATGATACACCACATAAAAAGAATGAAGAATAAAAAACACATGATTATATTAATAAATGCAGAAGAAGTATTTGATAAAACCCAGTACCCATTCATGATAAAAAAAAAATCTCAGCAATGTGAGAATATACCTCAACATAATAAAGGCCATATAGGACAAAGCAACAGCCAACATCATTCTCAATGGGCAAAAGTTCTCAAGGGGACAAAAACAGGTGGGGCAGGGGAGATACTGTAATACTTTTAACCACAAATATTATATATACTAGAGTCCTGGTACACAGATCCATGTCCCAATGGGGTCCCTTGGCCTGGCCAGCACCCTCTAGCAATTCAGGACCCCTTAGGGGATGTCGGATAACCAGTGTCAGCCTAACCCCTGCAGGCCTGATCCAGACAGGAAGGAGCCTGATCCTGTGTGCTGAGCATCTTTCCTCTGATGGTCAGTGAATGTCATATTGACTGGTCAATCAGTCATTTGGTCATTTGGTTGCTTAGGCTTTTATATACTAGAGGCCCAGTGCATGAAATTTGGGCATGAGGGGAAGGGAGGTATCCTTCAGCCCAGCCTGTTCCCTCTCCAATCTGGAACTCCTTAAGGAATGTCCAACTGCCCTACTTGGATTGGGCCTAAAAGGACAGTCGGACATCCCTCTCACAATCCAGAATTGCTGGCTCCCAATTGCTCACCTGCCTGCCTTCCTGACTGCCCCTAACCGCTTCTGCTTGCCAGCCTGATCACCCCTAACCACTTTCCTGTCAGCCTGATTGATGCCTAACTGCTCCCCTGCCAGCCTGTTTGCCTCTAACTGCCCTCCCCTGTGGGCCTGGGTCCCCCCCAACTGCCCTTCCTTACAGGCCTGGTCCCTGCCAATGGCCCTCCCCTGCTGGCCATCTTGTGTCCACATGGGAGCAGGATCTTTTGTCCACATGGGGGCAGTCATCTTGTGTGTTGGAGTGATGGTCAATTTGCATATTACTCTTTATTAGATAGGATAGAGGCCTGGTGCATGGGTGGGGGCCAGCTGGTTTGCCCTGAAGGGTGTCCTGGATCAGGGTGGGTGTTCCCTTGGGGTATGAGGTGACCTGGGCAAGGGTCCTGTGGTGATTTGCAGGCTGGCCACACCCCCTGGTGACTCGAGCAGAGGCCCTGGTATCTAGGATTTATTTATCTTCTATAATTGACACTTTGTAGCCTGGAACAGAGCCAAGCCTTCTGTTTACACAGCCATTTAAACTTTGTTGCCTTAAGCGGAGGCCTGGGCCCACCAGGATTTGCAGAAAGCTTGGCTTCCTCCATCACCAGGGGCAACCTAAGCCTCCTTCCTACCCTCTCTGTAGCCGTAGTCATCTTGGTTGGGTTAATTTGCATACTTGCTCTGATTGGCTGGTGGATGTGGCTTGTGGGTTTAGCAGAGATACAGTCAATTTGCATATTACTCTTATTAGATAGGACTAGAGGCCTGGTGCACAAAATTCATGCATGGGGGAGGAAGTTTCCCCTCAGCCCAACCTGCACCCTCTCCAATCTAGTACATCCCTCTCACAATCCTGGACTACTAGCTCCTAATAGCTCACCTACCTGCCTGCCTGATCATTCCTAACTGCGCCCCCCTGTCAGTCTGATCACCCCAACCAACTTTGTCTACCAGCCTGATTGCCCCCAACTGCCCTGCCCAGCTGGCCTGGTTGCCCCCAACTGGTGCCCCGATAGCCTAGTTGCCCCACCCAGCCTGCTGTTCAGTTATTTAGTCAGCCCTCACTGCCCCCACCCACCAGCATGGTCACCCCTAACTGCCTTACACTGGCTTGGTCAGTCCTTATTGCCCCCCTGCCAGCCTAGTTGCCTCCAAATGCCCCCTCACCCCCACTGACCTGGTGACTCCTCACTGTCACCCCCTGCCGGTCTGGTCACCCCATGCAGCCTGCTGCTTGGTCATTCAGTCACCCCTCACAACCCCCCCATGCCGACCTGGTTACCCCATGGAGTCTGTTGGGTTGTCCATTCGGTTTGATGGTTGCTTAGGCTTTTATTTATGTGTGCGTGCATGTGCGTGTATGTGTGTGTGTGTGTGTGTGTGTGTGTGTGTGTGTGTGAAACATCTACTATAGTATTTACTATACAATCTTATTAATCCTTCCAACAAAAATGAAAACACAATTCTATGAAAGAATTTACATATGAAGGTTCATAGGAATTTTATACATTTCAAATAAATACTGAATATAACTTTGGTTTCCATCAATATGAGAATGAATAAGCCAGTATGTCTCAGTGTGTGAAGGTAGACTCAGGAACCAGGAGGTCACAGTTCTATTCTAGACGTGGGCACATGCCTAGGTTGTGGGCTCAATTTTCAGGGGGTCAGGAGGCAGCAGATCAATGATTCTCTCTCATCATTGATGTTGCTATCTCTCCTTCTCACTTCCTCTCTGAAATAATTTAAAAATATTTTTTTTTAAAAAGGAGAATGAATAAACAAATTGTGATATAGTCATAAAATGAATACTTCAGAGACATTATAGTTTCTCAAGCACTTCTGTATATTTACCCTTATTTAATAATTATAATTTCCACTAGATTCAGAACAATAAAATTAGTTTTCCTTCAAATCACTTGAAAGTAGTTTTCATGTTGGTAACTAACAAATATTTGACGTTCTCTCTATTTACTTAAATTTTATCCCAGAGTTGATCTCCAATATTGTTTTCTTTTTTGAATATTTTTCTAAATAACAAATCAGATAGTGTGATATATATGACAACACGCTCATGTTGCTATTTTAAACATATTATATAGCTCTTGATTTTCATTACCATCAGGAACACTGTGGAAATTTCTATATTTAGGCATTCTTTTTACTTATGCAACGTAAGTTTTCTTCATGTCCTCTTCAATGCTTAACAAAGCAACTCCATATGTCCAAAAACTTTAGATAGCAATGTACATTTTAGGGATTATTTCAGACAGAGAAATGCACTGAAATTCACTCAAATATTACTTGTTAGACATATTTCTTTTCCCATGCCCTTTAATAATCAACAGCTAATCTCTCAATCTCAGTTTCCTACCTTCCTATACACCTACCTCCCTCTCTATTCATTTTACCCATCAACCACTCCTTCTCACTTCTGGTCCCTTTTCTTTAATACTTTTCTCCCTCAGTTTTCCTCATGCAGAACCATTTTATGACCATTCGCACTCAATCTTGAACATCCCACCCTCTACCTAACCCTTCCTTCCTTCCTTCTTCCTCCCTTCCTTCATGCTTTCATGCCTTCTTGCCTGCCTTGTTTCCTTCCTTCTTTCTTCCTGTTCTTCCTTCCTTCCTTCCTTCCTTCCTTCCTTCCTTCCTTCCTTCCTTCCTTCCTTCCTTCCTTCCTCCTGCCTGCTTGCCTACCTGCCTTTCTCCCCTCAGTAAGTAATGTAATACAATAGAAATAAAAGGTGTGTTGTTATGTTTTCACAGGAGGTGAAACATGCCTATATAAATCTAAAGAATTCAAAAATAATTTTTTTACAAAAGACATCGAAAGGAGGGGGGAAGCATACTAATTGGGGTCTTGTTTCCATTGTACTATGAAAAGTAACAAGTTGTTATTTAAGACCTGTGTTTTACTGGATAATTTTTTAATTAATGTATTGACTGAAGATGTGTTTTTTATAATAAAGTCAATTGTATGATTCAAACACAGCTATTCAATTTAAGTACATTTATCTTATTATCATAGAGCAATGCCTAAACTCAGGCTTTATAAATCTCAGGTCAAACCAACAAATAATTCCAAGTTACACTAGAAGTGCCAATGGACACTGAATAATGAACTTCTAAAAGCATTATTTTATATATAGTTTATTATATAACTGCCCATAAAAAAACAAAAGCAAATAAAACATAAAAAATTACAAAATAGAAACTAAAGATAAAGAAAACATTAAATATGGGTTAGGTATATTTTTCTTAAAATAAATGAATTGTAAGAAAGTACTCAAAAAGAATTATATTAGTCTGGTAGGGCTAATGTAACAAAATACATATCACAGACTGCATGACTTAAACAGAAATTTATTTTCTCACAGTTCTGATGGCTAGGAATCAAAGATTAAGATCCTAGAAGGGTTGGTTCTCTTATGGTCTCTCTTCTAGGCTTGCAAATGGCCTTTTCTCCATGTATGCAGATGGTCAATCTGCAGATTACTCTTTTATTAGATAGGATAGAGGCCTGGTACATGAGTGGGGGCCAGCTGGTTTGCCCTGAAGGAAGTCCCAGATCAGGGTGGGGGTTTCCTTGGGGTCGGGGGTAGCCTGGGTGAGGGGCCTGTGGTGGTTTGCAGGCCGGCCATGTCCCCCAGCAACCCAAATGGAGGTCCTGGTATCTGGGATTTATTTATCTTCTACAATTGAAACTTTGTAGCCTTAAGTGGAGGCCAAGGCAGGCCAGGGCTGCAGAAAGCTTGGCTTCCTCCATCACTGGGGAAACCCAGGTCTCCCTCCTGCTCAGTCCATGCCCACTGCCATCTTGGTTGGGGTTAATTTGCATACTTGCTCCTGATTCACTGGTGGGCATGATTGGTGGGCATGGCTTGTGGTGTAGTGGAGGTATAGTCAATTTGCATATTACTCTTTTACTAGATAGGATGTCAATATATTTTTATTAAGAAAGAGAAATATATGGTGGTGCTCTAACATTATGGCAACTTTTCTTCACCATCTATATTTGCTGAAAATCAAAAGGATATTCCAGATGAGGGAGTAATATAAACAAAGGCAGAGGTGAGAATAGGGCAAACAGGCAAAAGAAAGGCAAAAAGCCCCATCTAGACAAGAGCAGAATGGACACGGACAGAGTAAGAAGAAGCAGGAATAAAGGATTTTATTCTTACGTTCAGTATTAATTAAAAGCAGATATTTTAACTTAAAAATCAAGTCTTTGCCTTTTACTAGTTTTATGACTTTGGACAGTAGTTTCATTTTCTCTGGCCTCAGATATTGGGAAAAGTGATTTCTGGGCATTCAGTGTTCTAAGATTTTGTTACTTAATTATCCTACTACTGTATATCTATGCTTATGTTCACATACTATTTTTATTTCACAGAATAATTGTAATTCAGATAATTGCTTAAGATACACCTAAGTTACAACAGACTTCAAAGGATTGGACCTGTTTCCAAGAAGGACCATGACAAGTTAATTCAAGGATGCTTTCACTTCAAACTAGAAATAAATACTATTAGTATTTACAAGATCAGTATAAAATTAGTGAATGAGTGCAATTACTTTCTCATCATAGTTACATATTTCTGTACTATGCTTCTTTAAGGCAGTCCTGGCCATGTCTTCTATCAGACTCTTCAAAATGCTTCCATTCTTTAGCTAAATAGAACTAAATCATCTTCCTTTCTGTTTTATTGATGACATATTTTCAATCAACTTTATGGAAGTGTAATTTGCATATGTAAAATACACCCATTTTAAATGTGCATTTCAATGAATTTTGACAAACATATATACCATATAACCACTGTCATCAACATATGTATATATCCATTGCCTCTGACAGTTTCTTGGGTCCCAAGGGCTGAATCGCAGGCCACCCAAGCAGGCTGCCCTCTCCATCTTGTTCTCAGGCACTCATTGATCTTTATTTTGTCACTTTAAATTAATGTTGTCTTTTCTATAGTTTTATATAAATGGAATCTTACAGTATGTACTCTTTGGAATTTTGTTCTTGTAACTCAGCTTAATATTTTTGAAACTTATCAATATTGTTGCATGTACCAGTACTTCATTTCCTTTTTATTAATAACTAACACTCTCTGTTATAAGTATAGTATAACTTATTTATTTATCACATTTTCATGGACATCAGGGTTATTTGCAGGATATCATAAATAATGTTGCTAAGTACATTCATGTGCAAGTCTATGGGAACTTAATTTTTATTGTTCTTGGGTAAAAAGCTAGAAGTAAAATTATTAAATCACTTTATAAGAAACTGTCAAACTACTTTCCAAAATGACTGTACCATTTTTATTGCCTAAAGCAATGAATGAGACTTCCAATTGTTCTACATCCTGACCAGCACTTAGCATAGTCAGTCTTTTTAAATGTAGATAATCGAGTAGGCATGTGGTGGCATTTCATAATGGTTTAATTTGTATTTCCATATTGATTAATGGTGTGAAACATATTTCCAAGTGTTTATTGATCATCTGTATACCTTCTTCTGCTTCTCCTGCCTCTCTGCCTCTCCTTTCTGCTACTATTGTTATAAATTTTATTTCTACATATGAATCCTCCCCAAAAACACATTGTATCATTTTTATTTTAAGCAATTAAGTACTTTTTAAAATTTATTTATTGTCTAAAGTTTCATAGATGAGAAATTAAATAGTTTTAAAATATGAAAGTTAAAGGGAAGGTTCCTTATATTTAAGTATATATTCAGCTTTACTACTGCTCTTCATTTCTTTCTATTGATCCATATTTCCATCTGATTTCTTCTCCACCTGAAGAACTTCCTTTAACTTTTATTGTGTTCAGGTCTGTAGAAAACAAATGTTCTCTCTCTCATTTTTTTTCTTTCTGAAAATGTCACTATTTGGCTTTATTTGTGAGATCAATGCTGCTGTATATAACCTTTTGGATCAAAATCTTTTTGTTTTTATTCAGCACTTTAAAAATGTCTTTCCACTGTCTCTGGTTTGTATAAGTACTAGAAGCCCGGTGCACAAAAATTCATGCAGTTGGGATGGTCCCTCAGCCCAGCCTGTATCCTCAGGTAGGGTCCCTAGGCTTGGCCTGAGATCAGGGCCTATTGGGGCTTTCCTTCCCCCCCGCTACAGGCAACTGGTCCCACCCCCACCACTGCCACTGCTTGCCATCTGTGCAGCTACTGCCCCTCCCCTGCCACTGGTGGCTTCCCTCTGCAGGTGACATGCTGGGGTTCAATGGCTTTGCTGGCCTGAGACTCCCTTTTTCTTTGCTAGGAGGAGGGGCAATCCCTATGAGGGGCCATCTGCCTACCTGATCACCCTTAACAGCTGGTCTGCTACCTGGTCATCCCTAACCCCTCTGCCTGCTTGTCTGATTTCCCTTACCACTTACTTGGGGGCAAAGCCAGCACTGACTTCCAGTTAGTCAGCCTCCAGTCATTACTGGTCATTACAACCCAGGGTTTTTATATATTAGGATAGATGAGAAATCTGCTATAATTTCTGTCTTTGCTTTTTTTGTATATCATGTCTTCTTTTTGGTTGCCTTCAAAATATTGTTTTTTATGTTTTAATGTTTCTGTATCTTTTTTGTTCATTTTTTTTCTCTTATTGGGCCACATTTTCCTTCTTTTTGAATTTTTTATTGTATACTTGATATTGTGATAGTTATTTTAAGCACTTGTATGTTGTTTCCTTCCTTTTCCGAGTTAAATAAGTTAAGTTAGAGATCAGTTTCATTGCTTTTGAGGTTTATTTATACTTTTTTTTTTAATCCTCAGGGAGGATATTTTTCCCATTGATTTTTTTTTTTAGAGAGCGTGGAGGAAGGGAGAAGAGGGGGAAAGAGAGAGAAACATTGATATGAGAGAAATATATAGATTGTTTGCCTCCTGCCCTAACTGGGGCCGGGGATCAAACCAACAACCAAGTTACCATGCCCTTGGCCAGGAATTGAACCATTGACCTTTTGGTCCCTGGGCCAATGCTCTAACTATTGAGCACTGTCCAGTGGCCAGTGCTAAATATACATTTTGCTAGAGTGGGTATAGAATAGCCTCCATTCAGGGTGTTAGTTCACCCCTGCTTCTAAGGCAGAACTCCTGGGGGTCTTCATTACATTTTCCAGATGGTCGTCAAGAGTTCTCCATACTGGATGGTCAGAACTCAAAAGTCTTCCTGTCTTTTATGAACTCTGAGAATATTTCTACTTATAGTTTCACTAGGAGCCCAACGCATGAAGATTCATGCAAGAATAGGCCTTCCTTCCCCTGGCTGCTGGCACTGGCTTTGCTCTGTCCACCGCCTTTCACCTTCACTCCGGCCCTGCCACCCTTCTGTAGCTCCCTCCACATTCTACCCTATCCCCCATAACAAGTGCCCCACCCCACCCCAGCTGCTATGCACCTGCACGCACACACTGTCCAGAGACCCAGAGCAGCTGGGCAGGGCAGAATGCCTGCATTATTGCCATGGTGATGAAGCAAGCATCCCAGCCTGGCCACAGACATCTTTGTTGTGTCAATTTGCATATTCCCTCCTTATTGGCTGTGGGCGCCACCATCTTTGTTGCAGTGATAGTAAATTTGCATATTCTGTCTTTATTAGCTAGATTGGTCATTCTTTGCCCATCTTTGTGAAGCTCTATTCTACACATGGACAGCTAGCACTTAATAAAGACTGGATCCCATGCATTTTTAAAGGAACTCTTTTCTTATAGAGTGCCTCCTTTTCCAAACCTCTGCCCTGTAGCTTGCAGCTGCCTCAGCCTCCCCAGAAGGATTTCCATCTTCTCAAGTCAGCAAGGCTTCAAGAAGCTGTGTGGGTTTCCCTTTCTGTGCCACAGTTGGAAATTGATTCTGGTTAGAAAGCCAAGAAGATTATAAGATTTATAGCTGCTTCTTTTCTCAAAAGGATCACAGTTCTGTGCTCCTTGTTCTCCAACCACTAAAAGGAGTTGTCTCACTATTTTGTTCAGTAGTCTTATTGTTTCCCATGTATAGGAGATTAGAGCTGGTCTTTGAAAATTTGTTTTTTAATATAGTCGTGGTACAGGATTTAATCCTGGGTGGGAATATATGGTGAGTATAGAATAATACTAGATGGAGTTTATGTGGCAACTTCTTCCAGAACTTACTCCCTGAAGCAATGTGTAATTAAAACTTGTATGTCTCAACACAGACTTTTACTGTCATGTCATAACTTGTTGTCAGCAATCACCTCTAACTAAACACTAAGCTCAAAAGTACCATACATCCTAAACAAAAAATATGACTATTTAAAATTAATTCCATTAATTTAAAAGTCATTTTATAAGAAATTCATAATTCCAAAGAAATTCATAATTTTACACACACACACACACACACACACACACATACATACATATATATTTATTATTATGGTACAAACGAATTGTCACTTTGTTTCACCAGCATGTGTATGTATATAACCAAATTGTGATGGCTCCACTAAGAATGCTAACCCATTCAGAGATGTTATCTGATTCTTTCTAATACTCCCAAATAGATAGCACCAATATTTTCACTTGACCAATTTTATTAGTTATAGTCATCTCATATCGTGGCAACATCCTCTTCCCCACCATTTCAATGAACCTTACTGAAGAATATTAAAATTGCTCCTGCTGGAGATGCCCACCAACCCTAAATCTATGCAAAATATGCTGATTTCGGCAGTTCTCAAAGACATTAAACTGTGGGTTGCCAAGCAGAACTGAATTTCACAAAAAGTCAAGGAGAATGATTCCCAAAATAGGTCTAATATGCCCAGAATTTTATAAAGATTTTCATGAAAACAGCTTGTCCAACTTCTAGCTCTTCCCTTCTCACCCCAAGGGCACAATTCTAGTCCGAAAAGCCAAGCTGTGACATCCTGCCTTCCTCCTGCTTGCTCTATTTCTTATGATCCCTTCCTTCAACCAAACTTAGAGCTTAGAGCTGTGTGTCAATGTGTGTGTGTGTGTGTGTGTGTGTGTGTGTGTGTGTGTTGACTGAGGAGTGTTACGGATGTTTTATACTGCAGAAATATCTGCATCACAATCCAGACAGTGAAAAATAACACTTATAGTACATTAAATATTCATTGAAATTTCAGAGACCATCAAAGTAGTGCCTACATATTTTAATGTACACATTTTCTTTTCAAATCCCTTTAACATTGTTAAAATCTCAAGGACTCTAAAATGTACTAAAATAATTATCATTTTAAGACATTATTTAGAGTAAAAATCTGCTCAGTAAGATGACATCTTAATACAAAGGATTATAATAGATTACAAAATGTGCAAGTTAGAAGACAGCAAAAATTTGAAAAATACATCAGAGAAAATAATTTTTGGAAAATCCTAAAATTCTACAGTGCCATAATTAAAGTAAATACCAAAATTTATCATTCTATGTAAAAGATGGAGAACATCTAACATTTGTTTTACAAAGCATTTACACTGCTTACAGAAAATTTATAATTCATAAGAATCTTTTTAATAAAGTTTAATTAAATTAAAGCTATTTTATTAACAAATGTATTTTTCCAAAAATATTAATTTTAGATAATTTTTTACACATACATATATACAAATGTACACTTAATGTTAGTGTTATATTACTGCTAGTTAGCCACAATTTGATAAGTAGAGATTATAGAAAAACTATAGTCATTTATTCACCCACAGATTTAAGTAAATCAAGAAAATGGGTATTTATGATAATATGTATTATCTTAAATATAAGCAAGCTTAGTATATTCATACTGAAAAACAAAATAATTTAACTGATACAATCAGGTTATGACAAGAAAGGTCATCACACAATTTCTCTAAGATCACTGAAGAACTGGGAGGACAAGAACACAAGTACTAATTCCCCTATTCTGGATTTCTCTATTCCACTTCTCATAATCAGCTTGGTAGATACCAGATTTGCTTCATCCCATTGACAATGGAATTTGGAATACTGACTCTAATCCAATCCACACCAAAAGCTCACTGTGACCACAAAAATATACCATTCAAATCTTCTGCTATCAGTAACAGATGGCTACTTTCTGAATCTGAGACCACACTTCCCACTGGTTGTCCCCAGACAATAACTTGGGGATACTGGGGCTAACCAAAGTTTTCTTGTTTTCTTTTTTAAAAAATCTTTATTTTTCAGATTATTACAGTTGTTCCTCTTCCCCTCCCACCCCCATAACTCCCCTCCACCCAGTTTCTACCCCACCCTCTGTCCTTACCATCCTCCACCTCATCCATAGGTGAACGATTTTTGCCCAGTCTCTTCCCGCAGGAGCTAGGGAGAGATCTTCAGACTCCTCTTTGTTTAGGGTTTGGAGGTGCCCAGATGAGGCCCAGCTGTGAAACAATGCATGCTGCTGTCCAGCTTTGGGCCTTCTTTTGGAGGCCGTGGGGTTCTCTGACCCAGCTGCAGTATATTAGGTTTTATATTACAAAAGGGCAGGACATTCATATGCAAAAGCCTCTGCACACAGCTTGTGTGGAGTTGTCAATTGGGTGGGGTGGTGTCTCAGGAAATCACCAGGGCAGAGCAAACTGCAATGGCTGACAGTCAGCCCTGCCCTGAAGAGGTCCCCGGTCTCTGTGTCCCATAGCATTGTTCAGGAACAATGATCCCTGCAAGCACCTCTGAGAGAAAGCTGCCCTCAGTTTCTCCCTGTATGAATCTGAGTCCCCAGAGTCTCACCCAGAACTGGAGTTAAGAGCAGCCAGGAGCTTGTATCTCCCTCCCAATTGAAAAAGATAACAGCCCTCTTCTGCCCACACCTCCATACCTCCACACCTCCTCCGAGTCTCAGTGTGCTTTTCTCTTTCCTTGTAATTATAGAATTTCCACACAGCCAGCCTTCTCGTGGTTCTGGATGATATCCATTTTATCTTTTAGTTGTAGTTTTGAAGTGGTTGTACGAGGCATCAAGTTCAGATGTTTAACTATGCCACCAGCTTCAGAATCTCGATGCTGAACTCCAAAGTTTTCTTATAACTCAGCTGCAGTCTGATACTTCCTAACCACCTCTTCTTACCATCCTGTTTCCTTCATATTGCACTGTGATCTGACCACTCTCACCACCACCTCTAGGGTTCCTCCCCTATTTTCTTAGAGGTATCCTTTCTCCATTCTCTCTTCCCCAGACGCTTAAAAGCACTGAGCTCAGCAGCATGAGTTCAGAATGGATGAGAAGTCTCCATTTCTTTGCTGTAAAATGGAAAGGGGCCAACTTTGAAAGGGGGAGTGGGAGAGGAAGATGACTGATAAGTTATCAAGCAAGTTGATTTTGTTAGAGGGAGGACATACGGAGGTGGAACAAATAAAAACTGATTCCCTTCAAACTACTTTTGCTCATGTCCCCCTTGATAAGCCCCTAAATATCCCCAGTACAACCATGAATGTGATTATATTTGTCCTATGAGAGAGAGGAGAAAAATTCCCCACTTAACTCTATGAAAACCTGTGCACACCCTCCCTTGCAGGGACTCACCCCAATCTCACCCCTACAATATGCCATTTTATGTAATCATCAAGCTCTGTTAAGTTATGAATTTCAAAAATTAATTTGGAAAAATCCCAATTACCCAATAGTTGATGACATTTGTTTTTTGTGGATATTAATTTAATTATTTTCTCTTGAACTTTATGACAATTTAAACCAGCCTAGCAAAAATGGGCTATCAACTAAACTAGTCAATAAACAAATTCTTAGTTAGACCCAATATCATGCTTACCTTTCTATTTGGCCTTAAAGAATCTCAAAATAAATACAAGGCAAATCCTTGTCCTCTGAGAGTCGCAGTCTTCTTCAAGAAAAAATAATATATTGCCCCAGAAAAGATGTAACTAATAAGACAGTGCACTATAACAATATAATATACAGGGTGGGACAAAAGTAATTTTACAGTGGTGAATATACAAAACACAGGGTTTATTCTTATATTATTATTTATTAATTATTGTATTATTTTCCATACAAACAACTGTAAACCTATTTTTGTCCCACCCTGTTTATAAATGCTATGACAATCTATTATTATATAATAAATACACTATAACTTAATTGCTATATGACAGATGCAGGGGAAAGGCATAATTATAAAATATGAATTATATGAAATAAACAAAAAACTTTCACAGTTCAGTTGAGAAAATATTTTGGAACAATATTATTCAATTTGTATTTTAGAAATCCAATATTGCACTTGAAGGCATATACAGTGGTACCTCGAGATACGAGTTTAATTCGTTCCGTAACCTTGAGGCGTGGGAAACTATGAGACGCTCGAGTTGAGGTAAACTGGTGGATAGTGTGCAGCAGGCTGATCGGTGCGATTACTCCTATCTCAAATGTTGCTCGTATTTCAAAGTAAAAATTGCTCGCTCAATGGCTTGTATCTCAAAAATCTCGTATGTTAGAGCACTCGTATCTCGAGATACCACTGTATGTTGGCAAACATTCCGGACAAAAATGACATCTATAATCAGAGATCAGAAAAGTTATAATTAATGATAGCTACTATCTGAATGTTTGTGTCCCCTGAAAATTCATATATTGGAATCCTAATGCCCAATGTGCTCGTAGTAACTGGAATTTGGGGAGATTCTTAGGTCATGAGAGTGGCATTTTCATGAATGGGATTATTGCTCCTATAAAGAGGCACCATAAAGCTCACTAACCCCTTCCACCATGGAAGAGAAAGCAAAAAGAAGCATCTCTATGAACCAGGGAGCCCTCAGTAAACATTGACTCTACCGGTGATCGTGGACATCCCACTTTCCAGAAATGTGAGAAATAAATTTTGTTGTTTATAAGCCTCCCAGTGCATGGTATTTTATTACAGCATTCCAAAAGAACTAAGACAATGAGATACCACTTATCGTCCGCTATTCAAAAATATAAATAACAAGCACTATGAGGTTATGGAGAAGCTGGAATACTCCGACACTGCAGGTGGGAATGTAAAATGTGCAGTCACTTTGGGAAAGTTTCACAGCTCCTCCAAAGACCAAACATAGATTTATGATGACACCCTTAGAAATATTGTTCTAAGTGAAAGAAGCCCCTTCCCCCCCCCCACACACACACAAAACAGAGATTGTATAAATTCAATTATATGAAACACCCAGAACAGACAAAACTACAGAGACAAAGTAAATCAGTGATTGTTCAGGGCTGGGGAGATGAAAGGATTGTGGGATGATAGCTAATGTGCAAAGAGTTTCTTTCGGGCGATGATATGTTCTACAATTTACTGTGGTAATGGTTGCACAACTATGTGAATATACTGAATTGTAAACCTTAAATTTGTAAATTGTATGTTATGTGCATTATAGCTCTATAAAGCTATTACTTTTAAAAATAAACATAAAAATATGTCTAAATTTTTTTCCAGATGAATTCCATATTCACTTAGACCATTCTTCCCAATCCTGCAAGTACATGTATTTTCTTCTCTTCTTTTATTCCAGTGTTTTCTGAGGCACTTCAAAGCTATTTGGGCTGAACCTGCAACAATGTGGGTGGTCCTTTCCCTCCCTGTGCTCAGGGTTAGTCCTTAAGAGAGGCATGAGCCACTCCCTTGACTTGGAACATTGTCCACCTGTGGCTCCTTTTTTCCTTTGTTGTTGAAGAACTAGCCTGACTACTAAGCTCCAAAGATTTTAGGATTAATTCTCATTTTTTCCTGCTATCAATTAAAGAAGGTGCTGAAAAACAATCCTAAACAATAGTTTACCCATGATTTACCTTTTATTTGCCTTTGAAATAAATTTATGTGCTTTTTATCACAGATTAAACTTATTAATTTTATTTTGGATGTAATATCAGAATTCTCAGAGCATAACTGCTCTGACTCAATGGGTTGAAGGAAAACTATATGAAGTATATCTAGCATTCAGGGAAAAGCAACTGCAGAAATGCAGATTCTGAAAGGATTGTGGTTTTATCCTTTAGCTACTTCCAGAATTATAATCAACACCTTAGCTATGTCAAAAACTAAAGCATGCCATACAAACAAATTAAAATTTTATTTAATTTTTATTCAAATCATGCTATTATCTCAAGCGTGGAGACCAAAGTTAATTCCCATCCACTCACCAGAAAGTGTCAGGTAGAACCTGGCATATTAGAAAAAACCTGGGCCAAGACTCAAGAGACTCGGATTTACATCTTGGACCTAACATTTCACCATGGAAAGTTTCTCTGAGCCTCACTTTCTTTGTCTCTCACATGGGTGTAATAATAATTACCCTGCCTAACTCACAGGATAGCTCTTAGCAATAAATGTAAATGTATTGAGAAAGAAGGTATAGAGAAAATATAAAAGAAGTATACAATATTAAGAATTAAGAGTTGGGTCAGAGAATTGAACCTTAATCAGTATGAGGTCACATCTCCTTCCTTCAGTTATCTTCTTATCTGAGGAGGGTAAAATGTATTGAATATCTTTTCTAGTAATAGCAGAGCTAAACACTTTCTCCTGCTTTCTATTTCATTCTTACATCTTTACCATTTTACAAAGAACCCAAAGATAAGAGAGATTGAGTAACAGTTAGTGATTTTCAGGACAGAAATTAAAACTTAACTCTAAACTCATGTTTTTTCTACTTCATGATACTTTGGAGGGGTGATTCTTCTTGCCTCATTCTTCTTAATAATCCCCATTTCTTTAAGGTAAACAAATTATAGTGTCCATCATTCATAGTCCTCATAAATTAGGAAAGACGGTCTGAGGACTATAACCAGGTCCCAATTTCCCCAAAACAATCTGTCTTTGCTGGTTGTTGTGATGTAATATCACACAACAAGTGAAAGAAGCCTCCTTTCACTCTCAAAAATATTTTTATTTGAACCTAAGATGCTAACACTGGCTTTACATCATGAAGATTAATCAGAACAATCAAGAAATTATAGCAGTACTTCTCAACTGTCAGCAATAGACATCAAAATTATAAATTTGTGCCTGAAAAGTGTGGGTCAGTGTTTGAGTGTCGACCTATGAACCAGCTTCTCAGATAAGAAAAAGCTAAAGGAGTTCATCACCTCCAAACCAGTAGTATATGAAATGTTAAAGGGTCTTCTAGAAGAAGAAGAAGAGGAAGAAGAGTAAGGAGGAGGAAGAGGAAGGGGAGGGGGAAAAGAAAAGGAAGGGGAAAGGAAGGCAAAAAAAAAAAAAATACATACCAGGAATTGGATCTAAAATAAACGAACAAGCATAACAGAAACAGACTTTAGATACAGAGAACATTTTGATGGTTGCTAGAGAGGAGGGTGGTTGGGATAATGGGTGAAAAAGATGAAGGAATTAAGAAGTACAAAGTGGTTGTTATAAAATAGTCATGGGGATATTAAGTACAGCATAGAAAATATAATCAATAATATTGTAGTAACTATGTATGATGTCAGATGGGTGCAAGATTTATCAGGTTGATCACTTAGTAAGTTATGTAAAGTCTAATTAGTAGGATATACATCTGTCAACTGTAATTGAAAATTTTAAAAATAGAGAGAGCTAAAGAAATAAATATGAGACAAACTTGAAGGGTCCTGCAACCAACAAAGGGCATTTGACAAGGGAACCAAAGGATTTAGGGAGAAGAGTGATATTGAAAAGTAGTCTCTAGCTACAGTGTGGAGAAAGGATAGCTACAGTGTGTGTACTGGTTGAAGATAAGGAAATCAGTTTGGAAGCTGCTGCAGGAATTCAGAAACTAATAAGAGCCTGAACAAAGTAGAGAGGAGGGAAAGAAGAAAAATAGAAAGGCATGTGAAGGTAGGATTGATAAGTCTTGGTGACAAGGCTTAAGAAAAAGGGTTATTCCCAAATTCCTGTCCAGCTCAATGAAGTACATTTCCTAATATAAGAAATGCAGGAGGAAGAAGAGATCAGGGCAAGATGATGCTGAGATTCAAGTGTCTGTGGAATAAGCCACCACACATGCTAAACAGGCCTGGAGTTTGATGGTGGCCAACAGGTGTTATAGTTCAATTCAGAAAAGAATTACTGAGCACTTGAAATAAAGATTGGTGCTCAGAACCCAAACCAAATATTATACCTTAAGTGTGATTTTTGAGACATGAAACAAGTTCAGTGAGGAAAATTATTGTAAGTATTTGAAAATAGTGAAATGTGAAGAACAACTAAAGAAACTAATCTGGCTAGAAATAGATCTCAATAGGGTCAAGGGCTGACATTTTATACTTTTAAATAAACTGTCAAATGTAGAAGATGACTAATGGGGGTGGGGAAGAGAGAGAAAGAAAAGGAAAGGATGGAATAAGGAAGGAAGGGGAGAGGAAGGGAGGAAGGGAGGAAAGGAGAAAAAAGGGAAGATGGAGAAAGAGAAAGAAATTTCAAATAGATGATATTGCACAAATAATGAAGAATTTTATAACAGACATATTTGGATTGCTTTATAAAGTAATCCTCCTTTGCTAAGTATTTCAACACAGCCTGTATGACCGCTTAGTGAAAAATCATTTATTGATGATCACTGATTTAGAACCTCTACAATTCTTCCCAACCCAGAGATATTGTTATTGAGCATGACTGGGGAAAAAATGACATTTTGGAAAAGAAGAGAATAAGAAAGCAAGAAAGAGAGTAAGGAAGAGGAGGAGAGTAGAGAAAAAGGGTAATAGTTCTATCATGGAAACACTTTTTCTGGCAGGAAAAAACAAACCAACAAGAAAACACTGATGAAATTTAGGGAACAATAAGATCCATGTCGGGAGTGTGAGCTTCTAAAGTAGGTTTCAATATTCTAAACATATCCCTAAACCTAAAAGAAACTTAACTACATTTTAATGTTTTCCCAGAGGACAGCCCAACTCTTTTCATTGGAATACTGTAGTTACAAATAATTTAAACCTAAGTTATTCATTATTTATCCTATTATATTGTTAATAAAAAAAGACTTGCAATTTATACATAGAAAATTGAATAGGTTTTTACATAATTATAAAATAATAACTGTTTTTTGCCCAACCATGTAGCTATGTTGTACTCTACTGCTTCAGAAAATACTTTGCTTTCAAAGTAAGATTCTTCAGAACCAAGTAATTTGAGTAGATATGCCCTTTACAGCAACATTCTCACAAATTCTACTATTTATAAATAAAGTAGTTTGCAATTTCTTAGAACCAGAGTGTTTTACTAAGTTTGTTTTCAGTGACTTGTTTATCTAATGACCACAATCGTTTTTAGAAAGGAAAAATGCATACTTGTTGGTAAATTGTGAATGTATACAGAGTGATAACAAGTGCTCTGCAGAATTTTATCTGCATTCCCTTTATCTGTGTCCATTTGGCAAATAATTGCTATCATTTCCCAAAAATTACATCCTGACATAAATACAGATGTTATGGAAATTAGTGCATATTTCAATGGAAACTTTGTTGTCTCTCCTGAGGTTAGCAAAATGAGAGTTTTCTGAATGCTCTAAAGGAATCCTATTTTTTTAAATAAATTCAAACATCTAATAAAATTGCTTTTGAAATGGACATTTATTTGCTTCCTAATTATTTAATTAAAGAAGAAATGTATTCTTCAGGCACACAAGAATGTCAATAGTCTGACTTACAGTATATTTAATAGGGTATCCTTTTAAATATCTTCCTTTAGACCCAAACCTCGCTTTTTTAAACAAGGAACCCAGAAGTTACTAAGCAGTTGACAGAGAGTGAGGGCCCATCTGGGGTTCAGTGGACACAGGCATCTAAGTTGTCTAACCTATTTATGCTCTCATGTAATGTAAAAATCTGCCCTGCAGTTTCATGTACCATGGAACAAAAATAGACAAACATTATTTTAGTAAACTTTCTGGAAACAAAATTTTTCCCAGGTGTTTATGGATAGGAAAGTATAATCCAAAAGTTCTGCGAAGCCCCTTGGCAACATTCAGCCCTTTGCTCTGCACTCCCAGATCACCGTTTCCAGCATTTGAGGTCACCTAATAGACACTAAAAAGCAATTTACAAAAACCAGGTAGAGAGCATTCTACATTTTTGCCCTTATTCTTCTATTGGAAATATGCAATAAAAATACTTCCCATCCCTTTTCTCTTGACTAATATAGATTAGCTATGTTCTTTTTTAAAAATTGAAATTTACTCTAAATGAAAGTAGAATAATATTTGTGAAAAGAATTACTAGAGAAAACAAAGACTTCAAATTGAACCATGATAATATTTTTGTCTATAATAAAATCCTTAATCAAGAAATCAACCTTGATTTCTTATTGTTGTAGTAACTAGTAATCCTATTTTGAACATTCCAGTGGGTATTTGGAAATCATTTAACTATGCAGCTTTGCAGAAATATGTTCTCATTTAAATATAGAGGAAGTTGTGCTTATTAAGAGTTTAACTTGAGCCCTAGCTGGTTTGGTTTGGTGGATAGAGCGTCAGCCTGTGTACTGACGAGACCCAGGTTCAATTCTGGTCAAGGGCACATGCCCTGGATTGTGGGCTTAATCCCCAGGAAGGGGCATGTAGCAGGCAGCTGATCTATGATTATCTCTCATTATTGATGTTTCTCTCTCTTTCTCCCTCTCCTTTCCTCTCTAAAATAAATAAAAACATATGTTTTTTTAAAGGAGTTTAACTTGAGCAGAAACCGGTTTGGCTCAGTGGATAGAGGTTGGCCTGTGGACTGAAAGGTCCCAGGTTTGATTCTGGTCAAAGGCATGTATGTTGGTTGCAGGCACATCTCCAGTGGGGGCGTGCAGGAGGTGGCTGATCGATGTCTCTCTCTCATCCATGTTTCTAACTCTCTATCTCTCTCCCTTCCTCTCTCTAAAAAATCAATAAAATATATTTTAAAAAATAAAATAAAATAAAATAAAAAATAAATAAAAGAGTTTAACTTGAAAGTTAATACTCACCGAAAGTTTTTTAGTGCCTATTTCATTGTCTGAAAAGATAAAATATCAAAGTCCTATGGATGTGTTTTATTTATATATACAGAATTCTAGAAATCAATGCGATATTCAAACTATGAAATAAGAACATCCTTTACTTTTGGAAAATAAAGTAAAATACATCTAAAATTAATTGTCATACATTGTTTCAAATAGAATGAAATAATCTATCATATCAGCTTTCATCATGAACACAGACTTCAATAGTATAACTTCTTACCCATCTAATTTTGAGTGAAATATTCCCAAATAATAGTTAATTCTGAAAATTCTTGTGTATGAAAAGAGGTTTTTGAGAGGAAGTGCTATTTGAAAGAGCCAGAAGATTAAACTGGCACCAGTTACCAAAAAAAGCTATTGTGCCTTAATGTTAAAGTAAAAAAATTCCCTGGTTCACGGGTAATTATTTTACTATTTTACTCAGGGCTAATTTTACTCAGAATGTAGACAAAAAGACAAGTGATAGGCAAGAAAAAAAAATGAACAAGCTTAATTAAGTGTCATTAAACTCCCTGTCACAATTCCACAAAAGTTTGATTACCAAATAACTTTAATAACGGATTCTTTTTTACCTGTTCCTTTGAATCATGTCATTTCAAATGTATGTTAAGCATTTTTGTGCTTTGGGTAGTGAATAACTATCGAGTGAGGGTGAAGAGGAGAGAAGACAAAAATACATATTGATAAAGAAAGAGTAATAGTTTATGCAAAGCCCATTCTCCAGAGAAAATGGATCCTATAGGATACTTCAGGTTTTTCCAAATTCTTAGGCTGTGCCCTTGCTGAAAGCAAGCAGGCATGGGAATGATGCTTAAAGCACACGCTAAGCAGCTACCTAGCTGTTCCACTAATGAGTCCATGGACTTCTCAGTTGAGATTCCCTAAACCTTGAAAAAGATATTTACTTGCTAAAGACTGCCAAAACTTACTAAATTTTACAATCCTGAGATAAAATCAAGAATTCCCAAATGTCTGTTTTCCAGCTATAATTATTCAAACTATCCTGGCCTTTGTGAGGGATGTGTAGGAGGCTGCAAGGTAGCCAGGGCCTAGCAGCTGTTTCTTGATGGTATCTTAATGAGGTATATGTATCCCTCAAATAATAAGATCATATTGAAAAAAATGTAATTAAGCAATGGTAACTGGTTCTTCTAAAATTGTTACCTGGCAAAAAAAAAAGATATAAAAAATTCCTGGAGTTTCTGACAAATTGGTATTACAATTCTGAGACTTCAGCATGGGTTTGTAAATGGACAACTGGACCTTGCCTTTCCCCATTCACATTTAGTAGTTTCAACATTGTCTTATGCAATAATTCTCAGCCCAGGAAAGGAGGGGAAAGTGATTTTGGCCCCCAGGGGACATCTGGCAAGAGCTAGATGCATTTTTAGTTATTATGACTGGGGAGTGCTATTGGCATCTAGTGGGTAGAAGTCAGGGATGCTATTAAACATCCTGGAATGCACAGGATAGCCCCCCAAAATAAAGAATGATCCTGTCCAAAATATCAAGAGTATCAAGGCTGAGAAACCCTGTCTAAATCCCAATGCTTTATTTTTTTTAATTAAATCTTTATTATTCAGATTATTACATTTGTTTCTCTTTTTTCCCCTCCATAGCACCGTTCCACCCAGCTCCCACCCTTCCCTCTGCCCTTACCTCCCTCCCACTGACCTCATCCATAGGTGTATGATTTTTGTCCAGTCTCTCCCTGTACCCCACTCCCCCTTTTTCCCCTGAGAATTATCATTCCACTCCATTTCTGTGCTCCTGATTCTATTATATTCACCAGTTTATTCTGTTGATTAAATTTTTAATTGACTTAATTTTTAGGTTCACTTGTTGATAGACATGTATTTGTTGTTCATAATTTTTTGGCTTTTACCTTTTTCTTCTTCCTCTTCCAAAAGAGTACCTTTCAGCATTTCATATAATACTGGTTTGGAGTTGATGAACTCCTTTAGCTTTTTCTTATCTGTGAAGCTCTTTATCTGCCCTTCAATTCTGAATGATAGCTTTGCTGGGTAGATTATTCTTGGTTGTAGGTTCTTGCTATTCATCACGTTGAATATTTCTTATCACTCCCGTCTGGCCTGCATCGTTTCTGTTGAGAAATCAGCTGACAGTCGTATGGGTGCTCCCTTGTAGGTAATGAACTGTTTTTCTCTTGCTGCTTGTAATATTCTCTCTTTGTCTTTTGCTCTTGGCATTTTAATTATGATGTGTCTTGGTGTGGTCCTCTTTGGATTCCTTTTATATGGGGTTCTGTGTGCTACCTGGACTTGTAAGTCCATTTCTTTTACCAGATGTGGGAAGTTTTCAGTCATTATTTCTTTAAATAGGTTTTCAGTATCTTGTTCTCTCTCTTCTGGCACCCCCACAATTCTGACGTTGGTATGCTTGAAGCTCTCCCAGAGTCTCCTTACATTATCTTCACATTTTTGGATTCTTTTCTCTTCTTGCTTTTCCAGTTGAGTGTTTTCTGTTTCTTTATATTTCAAATTTTTGACTTGATTCTTGCCTTCCTCTAGTCTGCTGTTAGGACTCTGTATAATATTTTTTATTTCAGTCAGTGTCTCTTTTTGGTCCTTTTTCATCTCCTCTTGGCTCTCGATAATTTTATCCAACTTTTCTAGCATATTCTTGAAGAACCTTATAAGCGTGGTTTTGAACTCTATATCCAATCGTTTTTTTTTCCCTCCATTTCTTTTGTTTGTGATCCCTTCCCTTGTCTTGACATTTTCACTATGCTGGGAGAACTTCTGTGTTGGATTAAGCCTTATGATACAAGACTTGCACAACCGAAGAAGCCTCTGTTGAGCTTGGGATGGGTGGAGCCTCAGGGCTTAAGGGACCACCTTGCCTTCCAGTCAGCCCCGCCCTCCATGGCCCCTGAGTCTCACGTGACTGGGTAATCCCTGGAGCGGTCCTTGTGCTCGCGTGCCCGCTGTGCCTCTAGACCGCTGCCTTTCCAGCTCCCCTGCACTCCAGGACCACATGAGTCTAGGTCCCGAGGGTTTCACCCGAAACAGGGGCTTAGTGGAGTCAGAAGTGGCACAGTTGGGAGGCTCTGTCTCCTGCCCACTTGAGGAAGCCAGCAGCACAATCAGCAGTCTGTCCTCTGTGCACTATGCCGTGCGTACCACCAGACCTCTGATCGTTTGTGACTCCCCTAAATTTCCGTGCACCTCTCCCTTTTCACAGCCCAAACTTCTCCTGTATGAGTTTCGGCTGGATCTGGGGTATGGTGTAGTAAGATAAGGGGTTCGATGCCTTTGAGAGTCTCCGTTTCTCTCCCGCCAGAGAAAACCAGCCAGGTACTCCGGCACCAGCTCTCTCCATGCGCGTGTCTCCATACTTAAGCTTTTTGCAGCTCCTCTGGGTCTCCATGAGCACCTCTCTTTCCTTCTAGTTGTAGAATTTCCACTCAGTAAATCCCAATGCTTTAAATATCATTAGATCATAATGGTGAAATCAAGAACTCTGTATTATTTTAAGTAATAACAAATTTGCACAAGGCAGCTTGAAAACAGACTCTGCCTAATATTATATATAAACTATACAGGAAAAAGAAATGACACATCCATAATTGTTTTAAAAAGAGAGAACTTAGATAGTTTATTCATAAAAATATTCACATACAATTTTCAATGAACAAGAAAAATACCTCTTTTTCTTAGATACTCTGGTGAGAGAATAGTGAGCAACAAAATAATTAAAACTATCCTACTCACAAATACTAATCTATTATTGTTAGCAATCCAGATTATCAACTGGGACCTCGGTTCTTCTTGTTGATGCAGAAAAGATTTTAAAGTCAGCAAAGATGAAAGTAAAGCAAAGTGGAATTTATTGAAGATACATTCAAACTAAGACCAGTTGAGAGACAAGGGCCCCAAACTTCTGGGTTATATAGTTTAAATGAGGGATTTTCTGGGTGGAGACTTTTATATATATATATATATATATTCATTTTTTACAGAAAGGAAAGGAGAGGGAGAGTTAGAAACATCGATGAGAGAAATATTGATGAGCTGCCTCCTGCATAGCCCCTAGTGGTGATGTGCCCACAACCAAGGTACATGCCCTTGACAGGAATCAAACCTGGGACCCTTCAGTTCGCAGGCCGATGCCCTATCCACTGAGCCAAACCCATTAGGGTTGGGTGGAGACTTTTGTTTCCATTCAGGGATGGTTGACAGAAAGGGGTTTTATATATATATATATGTATATGTGAATATACATATATATATATATATATCCTAATATGCAAATAGATCAAATGGTGGAACAACTGAACAATCAGTTGCTATGATTGCACTGACCACCAGGGGGCGCATGCAGAATTAGGTGGGTGCAGGAGTAAGCAGCAGAGTGTGGAACATGGTGGGTGTTGGCCACAGGGGGATGGTGGAGCAAGTGAGCAGGGGCACTAGACCAAGGAGGGGTGCTGGTTTCTGTCATCAGGGCAAGCCTCTGGTGGTTACTGAAAATTCTTTTGCTCCTGCACACTACAGTCCTTGCACCTGCTGCTGGCACCGACCCTGCTCACACTCACTGCTGGCACTGACCCTAATTGCTCTGTACCATCAGTGGGTTTGAGCAGTGGCAGGAGTGGGGCTGCCATCAGACAAGCGACTGGGGGCCGAAGTGGGAGGGACCAGGTGGGGGCAGAGAGCCTCACAGCCCACAGCCCCTTTCAAGCTGCACAAATTCATGCACTGGGTCCCTAGTATAACTATATTTCTTCCAAGCATGCTCTTACCCATAATGCATACAGAAAATAACATAGGAGGACCAAAACTGCAATGCAATTTTTATTATATTAGTTCAGGGCCATAATAAGGTGGCATTGAATCATGTCATTTTCCTCTGAGCTTGTGCCAAGAACCCCCCGGTCCCAAACTTGCCCACTGGCAGTCTGCTGGCTGCTGGGCCACCCTTAGAGAGGCAGTCTGATGGCAAAGTTGGTCTGACTCCAGGACAGGCCCCACCCCAGACATTCATATCTAACTTCCTCAAACTATAGAAACCCAATTCTTTGAAGGCCTTTGAGCAAAGACTGCTCTGGCTGCTTCAAGCTGACTGGGGTCATTGTGGGCTTTGGATTCCCTTACTTGCTAGGAGGGAGGTGGCTGCTGATGTCTGTCCAGAGGCCCAAAATAAGGAATCTGTCCTGTGGGAGTGAGGGCTTGGTATCCTTCATACAGTGCCATTTGGAGCTATATGGCTGCTATACAAGTCATGGCACCAAATGTAAGTAACCAGGGAGACGTTAAGATTTCAGTTCTTATCTTCTTGAAGGAAAAATTTCAATCAAGAGACAAAGTGTAGCAAAATAAGTAAAAATTTATTGGCCACAGCAAAAAATATATTTAGGACAGTAAAACAAGGAAGGGCATAGAAGAAGCAACAGCTGAGCCTACACTGGGCTAATTGGCTCACTTAGAAGTCAGAGAAAAGGGGGCCTTGGTGATAGGTTCAGGGGGGTAGCTCAGAACAAGATGCAGCTGCCTGCTGCTCCCCTGGTTGCAATTTTGGTGGGGTCCCTTGGAGGAAAGAAGGTGGAAGAAAATGGCAAGGGTGTGCTCCCGTGGGGGAGAGAGCGTTATTATTCAATGTAGCTGGTTCTTAAGTAGCCAGGGCATCATTTACCTGGTTTTCCTGCTTTTCTGGGCTGGAGCTGAAATATAACTGAGGCCTAGAATTATCTTTAGGGTGGGGGGGAAATTAGGGGTTCTAAACTGCATGACTGGTGATATGAAAAGACGGGGGTCCAAATCGCATGACTAGGGATATGCTAGGGAAGGATAGGTCTCCCTGGGGGTGAGGTTCTTGTTTTCTCAGTTTTGCCAGACATCTGGGGCTGTCTTCCCTGATGAGTTTCTGTATCTAGCTCATGGTCCTTGCTCTGCTCATGTTTGTCTAACTGCCTATAACAGTATCAAGTTGTTATTCTTCACTATATTAATAAACCACCTGAAAACAGTCATCTTGTCAGAATTAATAACACCCAAAGATGAATGCACTGGTATAGATTTATTACAAAATTTTTTATTTCTGTGAATGAAAAGAGGATACATGCTAACCTGACTAGTTTGGGGAAGGCCTGAATGGTGGCTCTGCAAACTCAGAGACCTAAAGTAACCACAAAGAATGAACTGAAATTAAAGCTTTTTTAAAAAAAAATAAAAGCAGTTTATGGTGGGTAGTCATGTCATAGGCCAGCATCTTCCCTGACATCTTTACCTTATCTGTGCCTGTATATTGTCTTTTGCATCTATGATAACATATCATTGGAACGTCAAAGTAATTATCCTTTTTCCGGAGCTCTCAAAGCACAGGCACCACTCAGCCCAGACCACTAATCCCCTCACTGTTATTGAGTTAGTTGTTGACTGTTAACGATCCTGCACTCACCTAAATAAAAGAAGTGTCTATCATTTTATTTTTTATCCAATCCCACAGGTTTCCCTGCTTTGCGTTCTTCCCCTTTTCTAATCTATCACCAATGGATTTTATGTAACCAACATACGTCTTCTATTTTAATTATGTTAATGTGTAAAATAAGGTGTGAAACTACCATTCTCTGATAGTTTTATCTCAATCCATTAAGATTTTGCTTCTCGGCAATTGTTGACAGTTTGGGCTCAAATAAATTCACAAAAATTCTTCACAGGTTTGAATGTTTCTTACATTGACAGTTCCCTTGCTCAGACATATAGTCCAAGCTACCGCCTTTCTTCCCCCTTTCCTGGTAGATCTCTCCTCCAGTTAGTGGAGATAGGATACCCTTTGCTGTAGTAATCACTGCTTTAAACTGAGCAGCAGTAGCTAACATTTTTCTAAGCATTTACTAATAATAGGATAAGAAAAATCATTTTGATAGCTCCTCTCAAAAATCTTATGTATTATAAAATGGTGAAATTGACAAGAATTTCATTAAAATGAGAACCTCACACAGACTAAATCCACTGAGGGGAGGGGGCAGAATACTCATTTACCGATAAAAAATTAGTAAATGAATGAATTCATGCATGCATCCTACTCTTTTAAATTCTATGCTACATGCAACAAACCTACATGGGTTTCTTTTAACAGGTTTTAGAGACACTTTCATAGATATCATTTTACAAATAAATCTGTACTCTAAACTGTCTGATTAAAACCATATTAATTTCACCTTTTTAGCCTCCTAGTCCACAACCTGAAATAATAAGTCAGTTACTTGTGAAAATGATTGCAAAGGTCTTACTAATCCCACTAGAATGTAAATGTGATCAGAGGATAAAAAACAATAAGGAAAGAAGCCCTAATGCCAGATTTTCAGCCATTATCTAAGAACACTCTAGCATTCAGGAACGACTGTCTTCTTTGGATGAAATATCTTAAAATCTGATATTATAATTTAAATTTTTTAAAAAGGTTAGTTAGCTGTAAACTCACTTCTTTTCCATGTCCTGATAAATGATATTACAGATTTCTTTATGGATTAAAGTCTTCTATTCACGTTAATAAATAGATGTTGGGCGTGGGGACATCTAGAAGAGTCCCAACTCTCACAGTCGGTCTCTTGGGTGAATGGAGGAGGTAGAGAAGGATAGAAAAGGCAATAAATAGAACGTCTAACTCATCACTTTGGAATTAACCAAACATAAATAAAACTGGGACAGAACAGTAAGAAAGAAGGAAAAGGGTAAGCAGGACCATCCCTGGAAAAGAGGGGCCCAGAAAGCCTGAGATATAAGGTAAGCCTCTACAGTGTTTCAACACAGTCCTTCATACGCAGCAGTAGTGATGGTTCAACTTTTTACCTAATTATTAGAAATCCTAAGGTTTTACTCCAAAATAGTTTTCCAGTTCAAGTTCTGTTCTTTTTTTATAATTGTTATTGTTTCAAAAATAGCTTTTTTTCTTTTAGAAGAGGTCATTCTTCAAATCCAGTTCTCACGAGATTTGGTATGGACAGCAAGTTCCAAATGCACTGTATTCAGCAACACTAATGGTTCCCACTGCATCTCAGAATCTGAGCCAGCACCCCCTCAAGTCTAGAATCCACTATTTAGCTTTTGGCAAGTTTTTACTACTCCTCTTCCTCTCCAAACACACATCTAAGTCCACCAGACCTTAGACCCTTTATGAACATTCAAACCCCCACTTCTACAAGCTTTTGAGTGGGTAGTTAGCAGACTAGTTCATCCATCGCAGGTGGCTTTTATGCTAGGAGGTTGTTTACATGATTCCCACAAAGCAGTTACTGCAGTGATTGCCAGGAATTTTTGACAGGGACTGTCTGGTTCAAAGGAAACTTGAGTTATAATTTAGAGGAGGGGAAATGAGACCTTCCCTCCAGGTCTGAGGGTGCAAACTCCTAGGGGCAGAAGGCTCACCCACCCAACGCATACCCCCCCACACTGTGGGCAATGGACTCGCTGAATAGCTGATTGCTTGCAGAGTCCCTGCACTTGGGGGTTGCCTGGCAATCCGCTGGATGGCTCCTCTTCTCCCAGTGCGAAGGCACCGCCCGGTTTGGGCGCCTACAGTGTGCTGGGGACCACAGGCGGGGTTTGCATGCATTAACTCCTTCAGTTCGCACGCGACAGCTCAGTGAAGCGGTACCTTGGCTTCCAGGTCTTAAGGAGGCAGCTAGGTTCCCAGAGGGGCCGAAGCTCACACCGTGGCCAGTAGAGACCAGAGGTGACGCCAGACTTGGGATACCGTTCCCCGCTCTTCATCTCCAACTGCCCCCCGTAAGCCCCTCACCCCTGGAAAGCCCGCCACGCCCCACGCATCCCGGTTCCAGCGTCCCGCGACGGGCCCGGGCCTCCGGCCGCACGCGTGGGCGAGTGCGCGTCCTCGTCCCCGCGACCCGCCTCGCCGCCTGGCAGGCCCAGATGTGCCGCGTTGGGGCGACTCCCCGCGCTCCCGGCCGCGGGGTGGGCGGAAGCGGGGGACGGGACACCCGCCGGCGAGGGCCTCGGGCCGGGGGGCGGCGCTCGGGCTGCTGCGGGAGGGGAGCCGGCGCCTCGGCGGAGCCGGCGGCGGGAAGGGCCGCGGGCCGCGCAGGGAGGCGCGGCGCGCGGGGCGGGGCGGGGCCGGCGCGACGGGAAGGGGCGGCCGGGCGGCCGGAGCCGCGCCTCGCCAGCCGGTGCAGCCGCCGCGCGCCGAGCGCCACGATGGGGCTGGAGACCGAGAAGGCGGACGTCCAGCTCTTCGTGGACGAGGACGCCTACAGCCAGCACAGCGGCCTGGACTACGCGCACCCAGAGAAGTACGTGGACGCGGACCCGGAGCGGGATCCCCACCAGCTCAACTCGCATCTCAAGGTGAAGCCCGGGGTGGGTCACAGCTGGGCCTGAGCTCGTCCCAGCCCCCACCCGGCCTAGGGGGCGCGCCCCCCCTTCTACCTCTGCCAACCCCAACCCTCGCCCCTGGGTCAACCCCGCGGGGTCCGGGGACCCCATCCACCAGCCGCGGGGCCGCCTGCGGCGCCAGGAATCCGTGGCCACAGTTCTGGGTGCCGACCTTGTCCCTAAGAGAAGGTGGGCACCCCTGCCGAGCCCTTCCTTTCTGCTCCCCGCGCCCTGAGACGCCTGGCTCCCGGGGCGGGTTTGGTGACAGTTGGGGACCCCGGCCTCGTCTCCGCAGGTGGACTTCCAGGATGTGATCGCGGAGCCCGAGTCCACGCACTCCTTTGACAAGGTGTGGATCTGCAGCCATGCCCTCTTCGAAGTCAGCAAATACGTGATTTACAAGTTCCTGACAGTGTTCCTGGCTATCCCCCTGGCCTTCGCTGCGGGGATTCTCTTTGCCACGCTCAGCTGTCTGCACATCTGGTGAGAAGGGGCACCCGGAGGTGGGGGGTGGGGTGGGGACCAGCTTTTTGAAACAGAGGAATGTTCCTTGCCACCTGCCCCCTGCCCACCCCTTCTCCCTTCTCCCAGGCTGGCATGCAAGGGGAGAACTTGCATCAGTTCCCGAAACCCTAGCGAGAATGGGAGGCCTTGAAAGTCTGTGTTTTCTTTAATATCGTGGGGTGGGGCTGGGGGCGAGGAGACGCATAGGCTGGGTTAGGAGTTTAAACAGAGGCCATGTCCCTCAGTCTGAAGGCGCGGCCCACGCTGCCTATGGGGGTGGAAACCTGGAGGCCGTGTTTCCTGCCACAGGCTGCTCTCTCTCATGGCTGTGTTGGGACTTGTGCCTCTGGTTTTGGGCAGGGCTCTTAGTTTTTTCCATCACCTTTTATGCAGTCACCACCTATGCTTGGAGTAAAACAAAAGTGATCTCGGAGCAGAATGCCAGGGACAGTATCACTGGAAAAGGATGTAAAACTTGCTTCCTGCCAGGGGCAAATGGCAAGAATGAGACCAAATGAATGAAAATTCAAATTGTGGGATAATGAAATGAGAAGGCCTCCAGATTTCTTTTTCACTTATAATCAGCCATTCTGGTTAAAGGGAAATATATACAGCAAACCTACCAGACATTGATAGGATACTTTGAGTAACTTTATTCACACTCAAAACGAATCATAAAGCCTTGGAGAACAGTTTTAAGTATCAAAAAATTTTAAGGGAAAATGTCATAATTTACCAATAAGTTTTGTTGTTTTCATTTTAAAATTACAATTAACCACTTTATTTGAGAGGCAACAGTTACCAAGCTTGTGCTTTAGGTCCGTCCTGGTCAAATATGTAACCCCAGATGCTGCCATGCCTTTCCTAATCACATTAAATGGTATTGCTATACCCTCACTTAAGTGTGAGTTCCTTGTTAGAAGTTACAAAAATTAGTTTCCATTCCCCTTCACCATCTGAATCAAGTTCTTTAGTCAATTAGCTAGGTGTTCAGTTCAACCAACGAACTTTATTGAATGCTGAGTTTGTGCAGGGCAATGGGTCTAGCATAGATAAGATTCAGGGTGTGCCTTTAGCTTCTTCATAGCACAACAGGGCATCTGGCTGGGTACAAAGGTGGATGCTGAGAAAACTCACTTAAATCTGTGGAGGAGGAGGGGGAAACAGGGAAGGCTATGTGGACAGAGAAAAGAGTCTAAAAAGGGTAAATAAAAAGTTCACCAAATAGGCAAAAGATAAACAATAAACATCAATTCAGTTTGATCACTAAAGATTGTAAACAGCTAAACTATGTTGAAAATGCCGAAAGACTGCTAAAGGAATGAAAATCTTTGCCTTTATATATCAGCAGATCCACAAATGCCAGATGTATAGTTAGTTCATATTCTGGCATTGGCACATGGATTGTTTTTAATCTTTGCTCTAGGCTATGTTTGTGTGTTTGTGTGTGTGTTAATTTTGTAGAGAACGAGAAAGGGAGAAGGAGAAATATCAATGAGAGAGTGAAACATCGATGGGTTGCCTCTCATACTCACCTCAACCAGGGATTGAACCCACAAACTTTTGATGTAAAGGATGATGCTGAAACTAACCAGGGCAATAAGTGGATTTTTTAAAATTCAGTGTATAAAATTTTGGATTCCTAATTAATTAAAACCAGTCATCTAACCTCTGTGTTAGTTTTCTCACTTTCAAAACTGTTAAAAACTGAGAAGCCACAGCATATTGTGAAATGTTGGCTATGGCTATTTGGAAATATAGAATGCCATGTTTATAGTCAACAAAGTCAGGTTTCCCTAAAGCACTTGTGGAAGCCTTGAAAAGAAAAAGGTTTTCATTTTCTAAATGGTGGAAATATATAAGTGAAACTACAATTAACCAAATGATGCTTCTCTCCACCTGGTTGTCCTGAGACCCATGGGGGGTTTTGTGTACGGTGAATCACCAAACCAAGTTCTTTTTTAGCCGCATTTAGCTCCAGTTTTCTTCTCAGATTGTATTCATGTGGGACATTAGTATTTAACCATCATACATTTGTCATCAGATAGCTTTGATTGCAAGTAGAGCAATTGCTTAAAAGTTATGCCTGGATAAATAGATTAATCTTTAGTGGTTTACATGACATGATAAGAATGGATCAAGTAGAGACCTTAAGAATATCAAACTTATTTGAGTAAGCTTATGTGTGCGCTCTCTCTCTCTCTCTCTCTCTCTCTCTCTCTCTCTCTCTCTCTCTCTCTCTCTCTCTCCCCCTCTCCCACACACTCTCTCTCGCTCTTTTTTTCTTTTGGTAAGGAGTATGTGACCAAAGCTATGAAAACAACACATGATCACAACAGGTCAGGTCTGATTTTTAAATTCTTTAAAGAAACAAGTGAAAATAAGAACAGTAACAAACAAACAAAACAACAGCCCTGAACTCAATCTGGCAATGTATCCAAGACGAGAGTTCAGGTCATTAGGATCCACGGAATTGGTTTGCTTCCACCACTCAGGCTGAGGTAGCCACCATTTGGCAATTGCAAGTTATTGATCAAAAGTAAATCATACCAAGAAATGTTGGCTGGAGCTCCCTTACCCCTTATATTTGTTGGGATACAATTCAAATACCTGTTCCTGTGATGGGAATGCAGTAGTATCTGTCTCATTATCTGGAAGATTTTTTAATAAATCAAATTGCTACAACAATTCAATCTGCATGACACTATTATTAATACAAAGCTAAATAAAAGTCTCTGCCCTAAGAGCTTTATTATCGAATGGAGGGATATATACCCTTATAAATTATAAGATTTATTTAAGAAGTTTTTGGCCCTGGCCAGTGTGTATCAGTTGGTTGGAGCTGTCGTCCCATACACCAAAAGGTAGTGGATTCAATTCCCCATCAGGGTACATACCCCAGGTTGAGAGTTTGATCCCTAGTCATCTCTCTCTTCCTCTCCCCCTCCCTCCCTCCTTCCCTTCTTCTCTCTAAATCAATTTAAAAAAAAATGGAAGAAGTATTTAGGCTGGCCACATTGAACCGCAACCAAGTTTTGGGTTATTTCAAATTGCCTGGAGTTTCTGAAGGGGTACTATTTGGATATTGAGAAAACAGTTTGTCTGACATCAGAAGATCTTTGGATTCTTTGATCCAAAGTGAGAGAACAACAACTTAAAGAAAATAACATTATAATGAGTTAAGCACGTCCTAGTCCTCAAGTGTGGGCTATTGCAGTCTACTGAACTGGAAAATCCACTTTTGTCTTGAGCTTAATTCCCTCTTGAGACATGGAAATCTAACAAGTTATGAAGATGATAAATCTCTTATCTCTTAGCCTAAGGAAGAAAGGCAAGTTAATTATATTTTGAATGAAGTGGATTTGATTAAGTTTTCTGATCTAAAGTTAAGTTTTGTAGGATGTCAATTTGAGATTATTTTGTTATAATTGTTTTCACTCTGACTTCAAAATAATTCTGTTTATTATAATGACTGTACCATTTGGACATTTCAAGGGCCCGTGATCCTGATTTCCACTCTATGATTTCCAAGTCATACTTTAATTTGTAGTAATTTTCCCAAAGCCACACATAAAATGAGAAACTAATGGAATGAAGAAGCCAAACGTTACCATCATTCAAGTTTCTATTCAACTCTTTAGCTTTGAAACACCTAGTAATTTTCTTTCGAGATTGCTTCAAGTCTTTAGTACTTAGAACAAAACACAAGTATAATCTATGAAGTCAAGAGTCAATATGAATAATTCGGTATTGTAAAAATACTGTAGTCAGACAGTTGCCTGATCTTTCCTTCTCTTTGGAATAAGTACCACAACCTTTACTTAAGTCACATTTTAAAAGCAAGCCAAGAAAATCAACCCTACTTCCTGTGCCCACCCAGGTAATAATAAAAATTCCATTGAGGCTGCCGTCAAAGCCTGAGAATTCACAAACATCACTGTGCTCGAAGAGCACCACTGCAGCAGGAAACATTCTTCAGAGGGTGACAGAAAAGCCATGTTCAGAGGAATATGAGAATATGCGGTTTTTTCAAGAAAAGACATATGAATAAAATAATTTCAATATCGTCTAGTTTTTCTCTCCTAAAAATTTGCAGGGCTCTTTTAACTATACCACACAACCCTTTTCAGTGCATGTAATTATTGTGAAAAATTAAAAATATAGCCTTGACCTGTTTGACTCAATGAATAGAGCGTTAGCCTGTGAACTGAAGTGTCTCGGGATCGATTCTAGTCAAGGGCATGTACCTTGGTTGCAGGCACATCCCCAGTAGGGGGTGTGCAGAAGGCAGCTGATGGTTGTTTCTAACTCTCTATCCCTCTCCCTTCCTGTCTGTAAAAAATCAATTTTATATATATAAACACACACACACACACACACACACACACACACACACACATATGTTAACAGATTGCTAAATTCACTTCACCTCAAACATTTACTTTGGATCAAGGATGTTCTCACTTAAAGAACTTAAAGTTTGTTTCATTATGTTAGATGCACAAACACACATGCAAGCATTCAACCCAGCCTGTCCTAAGGGGAAGGGAAGTGGAATAAGGCAACAAGAAAGGCTACGAGGAATTAGAATCACAGAGAAATGTGAAAAGTTAGGCAGGTTAATGTTTAGGGGTAAAGGTCAGATAAATTTACGGTTTGGTTTATTTTTTGTTTTATTGATTCAGATAGCATACTACCAAAACAAATAAGATTACTGTTTGTCATCTACCTGCCCATTTATATTTTAAGCAACTTCTCTTCTGTGCATCTTATCACTATGTGGATCACTTTATTTTATTTGTTTCAAAGGTTCATCCAAATTTAGATGTTAGGCTATTGTATCTTTTCAGACATCTGCAAGAGCCAGTGAGTGGCCCGATTTGGTAACACCAATAATCCTTACACATCTCTCTTCCTCCATTCCAGGATTATAATGCCTTTTATAAAGACCTGCCTAATGATCCAGCCTTCAGTGCAGACAATATGGAAGAGTGTGACAGACGTTGTCATTGCCCCATTGTGTATGAGCGCAGGACGCATCTTCTCTTCTGTCAGCGTGCAGTTGAGCCAGGACTGAACACTTGGTCCCAGGGCTGGAGATTTGGATAC
>PVJN01005299.1:0-83277 GCA_004026805.1 Lasiurus borealis
ATCCCCTTTCACAAACGTAAAAAAAAAAACCTCTCAGCATTTTATTTCTAAAAGAACATTACATGCAACTTAGAAAATTCAATCTCCAAAGCAGGAAACGTAAATGGCAAGCTTCAGTTCTATGCTCCGCTTTCTATTCTCCTCTCATCCCCATACTACCTATCCCTCTCCTTCTTTACATCATTTTATTTCTCCCTTACAGATGTTGCTACTCCTTTTGGGCCGTGACAAAGGCCAGAGGTACAGTGCTCTGCTTTAAAACTTTCTGCCAGCACCCAGAAACCTGGTTAAGATCTCAGGGTCCTTTTGAGTCCAGACTAAACAAGATCTTACAAGACTTTGGGCTCCAATGGAAAAGTCACATTCCCAGTGATGGCGGGAAAATATGCCTGTAAGATTTAGAGCTTATACATGAGATTTTCTCAAAATGGTGGAAGAGAAAATGCAAGAGAAGAGAAAAGCTGGGAGTGAATCTGAATTAGGGCAACATATTTGAGAGCTGTTGATACTCATACCTTGAATTTATGGGTAGATTCCAAGAGATACTCAATGGGCCTTATTGGAAAAAATCATCACCTGAGGATATGTATTTTTTCATTCATCTTTATGGAGAGAGAGTGGAAGGAGAGAGAAACATTGATGCAGGAGACACACACTGACTAGTTGCCTTCCACACACACCCAACTGGGGTGGGGATTGATCCTGCAACTGAAGCATGCTCTTGACTTGGAATTGAACCTGAGACCTTTGTTTGGTCCAAGGTCTGATGCTCTAACCACTGAGAAAGCGGCCAGGGTTCAATGGGCCTTTTTTATTTTATTTTATTTTTATTGATTTCAGAGAGAAAGGGAGAGGGAACGAGAGATAGAGATATCAATGATGAGAGAGAATCATTGATTGGTTATCTTCTGCACACCCCTACTGGGGATCAATTCTGCAACTCGGGCGTGTACCCTTGACCAGAATCAAACCTGGGACCTTTCAGTCTACAGGCTGACGCTCTATCCACTGAACCACACCAGCTAGGGCCTTGGGCCTTCTTTTTAAGTGTCAGGTGTTGAATGGTTCGATAAGTCAATGAAGTCAATGAAGTCCAACCTAAGCAATTTGTCTTCTGTATGACCACATTAGTAAAGTAAATACCTAATATAGATGTGGTAGAAATCGGTGATCATTGTGTATTCTTTTTTTAAAAAATATATTATTGATTTTTTTACAGAGAGGAAGGGAGAGGGATAGAGAGCTAGAAACATTGATGGGAGAGAAACATCAATCAGCTGCCTCCTGCACACCTACTGGGGATGTGCCTGCAACCAAGATACATGCCCCTGACCAGAATCGAACCTGGGACCTTTTAGTCTTCAGGCCAATGCTCTATCCACTGAGCAGCCAAACCGTTTTCAGCTCATCGTGTATTCTTAATTTTATTTCTATACTAATACTCATTTAGTTTAATTGAGCTAACCTAAGGCATCATGGACAGTCTATTCATATAAATAAATAGATTTTTAGATTCAGGTATTTTGTTTCATGGCCTTAGATTGCTTGAGTGCTTTTGTACTTTGGTGATTAACTTAACGCTCAGTTTGATGATGAAGCTAAGACCAGTTGGATGATTTATACAATCTAGACAAGCAGCAAAGCTGTTGCTGCGCAAATATTATGGTATAAACTCTGTGTTTCCATGACACTGTTCAGCCCATTTTTTCCATGTTAAAGACAACAAAGTCATGGGTGGCCCAGCCACTCCTTTTTCTGGGAATCTGCCCCAAACACAGACATTACATTTTAAACTACGTGTGGCTTCAGCTCCAACACGAGGCACAGTCTGGTCATGGGGAGTGATAAGATATCACTGATCCATAGCAAGATAGATTCAAGGGCGCTAATGAACACACACACACACACACACACACACCCCGATGGCTAGAATAAGATGTATAAGACATAATGCATTCAAAAATGGGGCTGAAGCTGTGCTGGGGGCCGAGGAGGTGGTAATGAAACCTTTCTAAAGCCCTGAGTGATAGCTGAAATGGACACATCCAAACATCTTCTCTTCTCCGAACAGCTCGAGAAATCCCGTCAAGTCTCACATACTTTGACATCTGGAAAAGGACTCAGATTTTCTTGCCAGATGTGCATTCCTCCTGGCCACAATGAGATGATACTTAACCTCAGTGTAAGGACTAAGCTAGCATTAGCGCTCTATAGATGAACACCCTATTTTTTATTTTATTTTTTTTAGAAGGTAGTTGTTTCTTTCTCAAAAAGCCTACTCTTTGGAACTTGGCAGGACATCCTCTCTCTTCCTGTGTTGGCTCGGGCCGCGCTATACATTTGTTTGGCAGCATATATTGAATTCTACCTCATGACTTGGATGGAAAAGTGTATCTTGGATCCATTGTATGTTGGTTATGATTTATAGAACTTAGGCCAGATGAACTCAGGAAGCCCTCAAGGTGTGGAAATAAGAGCAAAGAGAAGGATTTGCAAAATACGGCCTAAAAGTTCTGCTGCGGTAGTAGGCTATATATATTTTACCCCTTAAATTAAAACAAAAAAAACTATCAAAACATTAGGAGCAACATGGAATGTTCCTTAGTTTTGAAAAAGTGGAGGAAGTTCAAATATGAAAACCAGGTGCTGGGATCCTTTGAGTCCAGGAAATGGGTGCCTGTGCATGTAGCTTCCTGGTCATTAATATGTGCTACTTTACTCAGATTTAACTTTTAAGAGAGTAAAAATATAGCATTGCTTCTTCTTTGCACCACATACAGTTCTAATAATAAGAAGGAAAATGGTAATAGCGTGTCATACTTAAAAAAGTTATTTTCACATATGCTCTTCTTTGATTCTCCCCCGCACCCTGCCAAGCACAGCGACAGGTAAGGAAACAAAGGCACAGATGTAGGCAGACCCCGAAGAGTATACCAGAGACTGTGTCGCCCAGCTGTCACTCTTGGAGTCCTCCCCTCCCTCCTACTCTCATGAGTGTATGGCTATCGAAATCTATCTTGTACTTCTATAGAGCTAGAAAACCTGGAGGAACTAGACAAAGACAAATGAAAACATTAGCCTTCAGTCCAGATTCTAATGGAATATGTAATATTTTTCACTTGAGACTGATGTAGTATTGTTCCACAAAATGGAAAATCTAGCAAGTGGAGAACAGAGTTTGAATATTTTTGGAAGATAACTTTCCACAAAAGAAGGAGAGAAGGTCTCTAGTTAGTTAACATAAAAATTACCTAGCGACATCGTTATCTATTCATATTTCCATCTTTCAATAGACAACTACCTTCCTATTTTAAACACATTGGTTTGAGTTAACACTTGGCCCTGATACTGAAACTCACTCCCAAAGCACTCCAAATTGCATTTGAAGAAAACAAAAGCATTACAGAAGGAGGAGAAGGAGAAGGAAAACAGGTTTTCTACAATAATGGATTTATTTGTTCAGATCTCAGAGTTCCTACATGAAGTAGAAATTCCCTATTCATAACCAATAGTAGACATCAGTTTTTGAGATTGACAGTTATGACTGATACTTCCTCCAAGCAAGTTTATCTCTCTATCTCTATCTCTATCTCTATCTCTATCTCTAAATCTATCTCTATCTCTATCTCTATCTCTATCTCTAAATCTATCTCTATCTCTATCTCTATCTATTGTATATGCTTTTGTAGAGTTTCAGGAACAGCTTTTATCTGGAAAATACAGCTGCCTGAAAGAGGTATAAAATATAACAAAAGCTTTACCCCAAAGCTTCTACGCATTACAAAAGCTTGCACTTGGATAATAGAAATATTTAGCCTCAGGTGACTGAGAACACTTACTGTTGGTTGCATAACGTATGGCGGATGAGGCATCCATGAAGTACTCTGGACCTATGCATCAAACAGCATTTATTAGCACAAAGCAATCACAGAGAGAACTTGGTTCTTGCGTTCAGTGGACTCACACTAGATCATAAAAAAAAAAAAGTGGAGTCCATCTGATTTTACAGCTAACGAGTGCTCAAAACTAAGGATAAGAAAGCACATTCTTGGACCTGATTTCTTTGGTCCCTGAAACGTGATACATGGACAAGAAACTTCCTACTTCCCTGGAGCTGGCTGCAGTGCCCGCATGGACCAGGCTGGGACCCGGAGCCTATTTTGAGGATGGTGTTATAGCGACTAAAGTCTCAGGCAGCCTTCGGGACACCCTATTTATAGGTCAACTCCCAGGGACCCCGAGGCAAATACTCCAGAAGCAGATGTTTATGCTAAGACTTCTTCTTCCCCCTGTCATTTGTTTGAACTTCAAATTCTCATCTTGGAAATAGGTCCAAGTGGTAAAAGTTGGGGTAAGAGTTCAATAGATCCACCCAAAATCTGGGGAAATGCTCTGGGATGAACCCAAGTTAAGCAAGTCTGTAATTTTTTTCTTTTCATAGTAACCGGTACGTATACAAAAATGAGTCTTTGAGCCAAGTGTTCCGAAATGGGCCTTGTCAGCCAAATGCGAACGTCAACTCGAAGAGCTGTTTGTCACGTCACGAACCTGAAAGATCCTGTTTTCAGTACTCTCACACGAGTAAAATTGCCAATGCCATTTAGATCGGGAGGAAAAAAAAAAAAAGGACCAAGTGTTGAAAGGCAAGAATCAACAACATAGGAAATTGCTCTAATTCCTTTTATGAGAAAAGAGAGCCGGGGTTCCATTCCACTCAGGAGCCCTCCCAAGTCAAGTCCCTTTTCTGTGGATGTTTTATTCATGTCACCAAAGCGCTCCACACTGGGGCTCAGTGGGTGGTCTTGGCTGAAACAGAGGCCAAGATTAGGGGGGGCAGGGAGGGAGGAAAAAGGTTTAAAAAAATAGCCCCCAATACGCATTATAACCAGGCAGGCCTGCGTGCGGAACAAAGAGGGAGCAGCACCTGCACAGAGCCTCAGGGGACCCCGGGAAAGGCAATTAGGAAATCAGCCATTCAGAGCCCCGCGGATGCAATTCACACGGAAGTCTATCCTGTTCGCCCACCAACATGTATGAGAATCGAAAGGTGCAGGAAATGAATGAAAATGAGCTGCGTCAGGGGGGGGGGGGATCCGCTGAGGGAAAAAATGTGCATTGTCTCCAGCCTGATGCTCTGACAACGGGGCATCCCAGGATGAAGGATGTAGCGGCTGCATAAGGTGAGGCTGAACTGGACTATAGCAGTCAGCAGCATCAAGTGTTACCCGTTATAAACCCGCCACCCCCATCCCCACCCCCTGCACAATCCGGAGAAACACATGGCGTGCAAGCTCTTGCACTCTCTCTCGCTCTTTTCTCTTTCTCCAGGGTTTGAAAAAAAATGACCCTAGAGACTATGGAACATGGATAGCGATTTCGTTTGAGACTTAGAAGAAATGTCTGAGGAACAAAACGAGGGAAAGAGAAGCAGAGAGTGAAATCACACAGCTGACAACTCAAAAAGGAATAAGACAAGAAGGCCTTTTTTGAGGGAGAAGTATGCCTGTTTCAGTCCACCTGTGTACACAGCCTTCACTGGCCACTACGACATCTGGTTTCGGACACGCACCGATTCTCAGGTTTCCTGGCGTTTGCACATGTGGAACCCCCTGAGGTCACCTGGGGGCTCTTTTAGGAACTGAGAGGGAAGTCAGGACAGACAGGAGGAAGTGCTCTTTGCCACTTGGATAATCTTTTCTACTTCCTGGGGGAAACGATGGAGCATCAGCCCATGCGGTTGCACATGGATACACACAGACCCACTGTGACAAAATGAGATGACAATGGTCAACCATGCCGGAGTAAGGGCAAGGGATGCGAGAAATGTGCTCTGATTAAAAACAAAACAAAACAAAAAAACACACACACACTAGGAAGCGTGACAACCAAAGCAGCAGACAGCAAACAAAATCATTTCTCCGCGGCAAGAAAGACAGCGGCACTAAAGTTGTCTGGGGAGTCGCATAATCAGGAAAGCTCAGCAGGTGTTTTCTCAGAAGAATGAAGAGCACGGTGGCTTTTTATTATTTTTATTATTATTCGCTGAAATAGATGCGAATGAGCCCCGGCAAGGGCAGACTAATTGGGGACTCGAGCATCACCACATCAGGACGTGAGTCAAGTGTGCGAGGGCCTTTTTTTTTTTTTTTTAAGGTTCTCCTGTGCCTGGGCCTCTATGGCGATTGTCCCTGGCCAGAGAGAGAGTGCTCCTGAGGGGCGGGGGAGTCGGACATACCTGGTATGTGGAGACAGGGGAAGCAGCAATGAATGGCGTGATAGATGTCTGTGGAATCATGCGGTTGGTTGCAATACTGTACGGTGAAGAATAAAATCTGCGAACAGAAAACAACAACAAAAGAAGAAGGTTCATACAGCTGCCCAATGCCTGGCTGCTCAGCCCATGCTGCCGAGCGTTTCTAGGGAAGGCAGGGTGCCACCCTCACGCTCGCCCACCAGCTCTGACCGGGAGCATCCGGGGGGTTGGGTGGATTGGGTTCCACTAAGAGAGAAGCAAGTCATTCTGAACGTGGAGTCGTCTCATATAATTGGCCACACACAATCTCTTAGGCCGGGCGAGCGTAACAGTGTGTTTGAACCAACAGGTTTTGGAGAAAAGCAACAGGCACTGTTCTGTTTTGGAAAGGCGATGCCATTTCAGAGCTCTTTGGAAAGAAAGGCAAAATGGTAGTACCAAGCTTTCTGAAGGAGGCTGGTGTCGCTTACACACACACATTGCATCTATATCTTTTCATTGAAGAGACAGAATCAGCTCCAAGAGTTTTTGGATAACTTGTATGAGGTATGGGATCATGCCCTAATGCAAAATCTAAGCTAAATACTTTCCCTGTGAGAAGAGAAGTGGGCAGTTTGTGTCTAGGTAGAGATTCGGTCATGGTGTTGGTGGAGATTCAGGATGTATGTGACATACGCCTGTAGACTCTGTAAAAAGCATTGAGGTTTCTAGTCCTTCATGCCCCTTCATTGCACAATTGTAGAATGATACTGAGCAAATCAGGACTTTGTAACTCAGAGGAAGATTATCCTTCCAAGGGATCTACTGACAAACAGATTCTAGACACTGATATCAGTGACATACCCATCTTTGCTCAGATGTCACCCTCGAGCCCACCCAATGCTCAAATTCCTCAGCCGGATTTAAACTCATGCTTCCTCCGTCATGTCTCCTCGGTGAGTGAAATGCTGGAGTGGCCAGACTAAGAACAGACAAAACCAGCTTGCCTATGATGGCGTATTTCACCGATGGGAAGAGATATTGAGAAAATGGGTACCAGTATCAGGGATGATGAAATCAGTGTTTTACTTTGCTATACTGTTAGTAAAAGTCAACTACTACTTTAAATTTTTAAAAAGTATGATTGAGGTTGGACTTTTTGGGGGCAAAAGCTTCATCACATCTCAGGAGTCCCCAACATTTTAATAGAGGAAATCTCATAGGTTACCTTTCTAAGGATGCATTCCACAAGACCTCAGATTGAATATAGAATGGCTGGACTTCAAGGTTGCCCTTTAAGGAGTAAATTCTTTGAGCTTATATTCTATAAAAGTCTCCAAGCAAGTATTGTGGAATATAATGTCAAATTTACTTTAGTAGCTTGCAATAAGGATTATAACATCATACTATTTTGCTTAAAATATAGCTAAAAATTGTTCCTTACACATTATAAGCTTTCTATTCATATCCACCAGACCTCTAAATTTGTAGTTGTGCAGTTTGAAAAAAAAATCTATTGACTACATACCTATTAGAATGGATAATTTGTAATAAAATGACAATGCTAGTGGTAGCAAGCAATCAGAGAAAGTGTCACTCTCGTTCATTGCTGTCGAAAATGCAGAATGGTACAGCCATTGTGAAAAACAGGGTGGGAGTTTCTTGTAAGTTCAACATGCACATCACATGTAACCCAACCACCCCACTGGTAGATATTAACTAAAGATAACTGAAAACATATGTCTGCACAAAATCCTTAATGCAAATGTTTAGAGCAGGTTTACTGATACTTCCCAAAGGCTGGAAACAAGCCAAATATCCTTTAACTGAGTCAATAAACAAACTGGTACATCTGTATATTGGACAGCTATTCCGCAATAAAAAGGAAAGGACTACTGATTCATTTAATATGATGAATCTTGAGTGAATTATGCTAAATGAAAGAAGTCAGACTCAAAAGGTTCTATATTTTATAATTCCATTTTTATCACAATACAGAAAATGTATAACTATAAAGGCAGAAAATAGATCAGTGGGTGCCAAAGGCTGGGGTTGGGGGAAGGGGTTGACTATAATGACACAGGAGGGAGTTTGGAAGTGATGTAATTATTCTACATTTTGATTGTTTGGTGCTTGAGTGACTATGTGTTTGCTAGAACTCATAGAATTATACACTCTAAAGAATGAATATATATTCTATGTAAATAATGGCTAATAAACCTGATGTTTAAAAGAAGTCAATTACTATGTAAGAAAACACCCACACTTCCATGTTTAAAAGAATTATTGCGCATATACTATGTGTACCAAAAATGGGGTAGACTCTAAAACATTCTTTAGAGTTTCTCTATTTAGCCATTTAAATAGAATCTTATCTGTACATGAATCATTCTAAAACCCTCCAATAGCTTTCCATTGCAATGAGAATAAAAGTTGAATTCCTAGAATTTGCTAGCACAACGAGTCTACTGCCCTCTCTGATATTTTCTCTTATTTCTTTCCCCCTAGCCAATTAGGATCCAACTGTACAAACCTTCTTTTGTCACATGGTCCTGTCATTCTCACTCCCACTTTGGATCACTGATCTTAAAATTCTCACTACCCAGAATGTTCACTCCCTTAAATCTCCATTACCTCTTACTCCTTATTAGTACCACTCAACATTCACTTCTTCAGAGAGGCCTGTGGCCATCTCTGTCCACATTGTTCTCTATTCCTTTCCTCTTACTGATTTTTTCCATTGCTCTTATCACTATCTGAACTGGCAATTAAAAACCAATTCAATGTATCTTACGCGCTGAATGCGTGTGTTCCTCCAAAATTCATATTGACACCCTAACTCCCAGTGTAGTTATATTGGGAGATGGAGCCTCTAAGGAAGCAACTAAGGTTAAAGGAGCTCAAGGGAGTGGAGTCCTGATCTGAAAGGATTAGTGTCCTTATAAGAAAAGAAATGGGGGGGGGGAGAAAAATAGATACAGAGGCAAAGGAGCATTGAACAGTCTGTCAAACTACAGCTGGAAGGCAGGGGAGGTTGGGCACAGGGAGGGGGGAGTGCGGGGAGAGGGAAGGCGGCTGTAAGAGATCAACCGAAGGACTTCTATGCATGTATATAAGCATAACCAATGGATACAAGACACGGGGATGGGGGGCAGGTGAGGGCCATGTACTGGGGGGTAGGGGAGATCAGGGGGAGGTCAATGGGGGAAAAAAAGAGACATATGTACTACTATTTGTAATACTTTAAACCGTGAAGGCACAGTGAGAAGGCAGCCATCTCAAGCCAGGAATAGAGTCCTCATCAGAAACAGAATCTGCCAGACCTGGATCTTGGGCTTCCAGCTTCCAGAATTGTGAGAAAATAAATTTCCGGAATTTTTGTTATGGAAGCCGAGCTGACTAATACGATGCATGCATTGACTATTTTTTCCCTCTAGACCAGTGGTTCCCAACCTTCCTAAGGCCGCGACCCTTGCATACAGTTCCTCACGTGGTGGTGACCCCCCAACCATGAAATTTTGCTACTGTTATGCATCGTGATGTAAATATCTGCATTTTCTGATGGTCTTAGGCGACCCCTGTGAAAGGGTCATTTGACCCCCAAAGAGGTCGCGACCCACAGGTTGAGACTCGCTGCCCGAGAAGCTAGGCCAGCATCACATACTTATAAATGCTTCTTGGAAATTTAACTAATACATGCTTTCTAAGCATACATAGGTCTTAGGAACTAGGGAAAACAGTCCTTTTTCCACAAAAATCATGGTGTGCCTTTAAAAATCTCCTTTAGCTTTTATCTTTGACAAGTCTCGCTTATGTGGCAGTGAACAGAAAGAAGCATTTTGGGCTCATAATGACAGGAGAAGCACCCCCATGAGATGATTAACTTCTATTAAAAACCCAGTTTCAGCCCCTTCCACCAACGGAGCACAGTGTGCATCGTATTTTAGTGTGGCTGGCTTATTTTGTAAGACGTACCAATTGGAGTATCACAAAGGAAAGCAATGTGGATTGGATTGACAGGCAGAGCTGATGGAAAATTCTATGGGGAAAACAGAGGACAGACACATAAAGGAACCAGCCAAGGAAACTGATACTAACAAAGGGAACCCTTGGGGGGTAAATTGAATGCGTTTTTTATTCTATCTGCTCTAATCCTAGCCATCCAGCAGGAATGATAGCTCATCCTTTCTCGCAAGTTCCAAGACTGCTGCTAAAGTCAGAGAGTCTATCTTCCCAGAAAACATCCGGGGCAGAAGGAATCAACACACGGTCTTGATCCCCTAATTCTGATATTCTGGTAGAAGCTCTTCCCAAGTCCAAACCAGATGAATGTATGAGAAACCCGTGCTTACACCATCACGAGAGAGGCTGCGACTGTATCTAAGGCTTAGAGACGCAGCAGCTGAAAGAAAATACACAGGAGCAGGCTCCCAACAGAATGAGTTTCTCAGCCTCCTCCTCACTGCTCTTCTTTCTCAGTCCCTGCCATGTACTTGTCATGATTTAAAATGACTTTCCCATAACCAGCTCATTAAAAAAAAATCCAAATAAAACTTCAAGCCTAGCCGTTCTGTTCCCGGGGAACGGGAAAAAGAAACCCAACAGAACCGGTTAGCCAAAATAACAAAACGAAGGTCCTGCTAACGATGTGACTTCATGCTCTTTGTATGTGCTACATATGCAGATCGCTCTGCAAAGGCTAGTAGAGAAAAACCGGGAATGAATTCTTTAACCAACCATTTTCCTGGGAACAGTGGACTTCTCTTACGAGATATTTCTTGGCTAAAATTCACATGACATTTTGGGCATGACAAGCATTCCTTTTATACTGTGCCAGTGGTTCTAATTTGGAAGTGATTCTGCTCCCCAGGGGACGCTTGGCAGGATCTAGAGACATTTTGGGTTGTCACAACGCGGTTGGGAGGGGGAGACTGCTACCGGCGCCTGACATGTAGAGGCCACAGTTCTGCTCAACATGCCACCAGGCACAGGACAGTTCCCACACTGCCACTAATCTGGTCACAATGTCCATCGGGCTGAGGCTGGGAAACCCTGCTTAGGAATTACTTCCGGAGTGGTTTCACATAAACAAAATACCAAGTGCCAGAGTGGCTCAACGAAGGTAGCTAAGTACAATCTGCCTGTCTATGGAACTCTAAGCTGGGGCATTTAAAAATGAAATATTTTTTGCTGAAACCGGTTTAGCTCAGTGGATAGAATATCGGCCTGCGGACTGAAAGGTCCCAGGTTTGATTCTGGTCAAGGGCATGTTATCCTGGTTGCGGGCACATCCCCAGGAGGGGGCGTGCTGTGCAGGAGGCGGCTGATTGATGTCTCTCATTGGTGTTTCTAACTCTCTATCCCTCTCCCTTCCTCTCAGTAAAAAAAATCAATAAAAATATATTTTAAAAAATTGACTATTTTTAAAGGAATGCAAAGAGTTATGTGGTTCCCTGGCCTTTAAGGCAAGGGGTCTCTACAAGTCCAGAAAATGCAAGTCCAGGCCACTAATAGGACATTATCCTGCCTGCAGAAAAGCCATCTTCAGGGGACTTGGCAGTCAGCAGGAATATGGGGAAATCTTGGTGCACTGACAATAAAAGGAACATGAATATATCAATAACTCCAGGGCAGGATGTCTTTTACAGTAGAAGAATCACACCGAATCGTATTTGCACACTGAAATAAACAGCACCGGCTTGTCTTTTTCTGTCTACAGGCAGTACTGTTAGTCAGAATCGCGAATGCTGTCCTCTGGGTAATACTGTAGCATAAGATTAATAAGTTATTGGTCATTTTTACTGTAGCGCCAATGTACCCTTCACATTTGATTTCTGTGCTAGTGTAATAAGATAAGGTTTCTGCATCACTTAATATCAAATGCCCATATAAAATAGCCGGCAAAGCAATGCTATAGTACACATTCTTTCCCGTATCTCTCCCAAGAATGCATTTTGTTCAAGTAAGACGACCCAAGAGCCTGCTACACAGCATCCTGTGCCCCAATAAAAAGGCGCAGGGAGGATGAGATTTTGAATAGAGAGATGGATGATTTCCCACCTCCCACCTTCATATTTTGAAGGTGATGGAATTTGATACTGGGCTGCTAGAAAGAGAGCAACAGTAATAACAGATTATGGCATTATACTGAATAGCTTTGAAAAGGCAGGGACTCTCTTTATTATTCTCCTATGTTCACCTTTGAAAAGAACATACTACGGTTTTTACTTCTCCATTGTGACCCAGACACTTCTTCACTCTAACTGTCAAAGCCTTAGACAGAAGGGACATTGAACTAACCTTTTAAAGTAATATTTTGGATAAATGCAAGCAGATGACAAAACTGGCATCTTCTATTGCCCGAATACAAATAGCACCGATTCACCACGGTCCACGTTTACAAATGTATGTTTTTCATTGGCTAAAAAATAACAAGCTAAATGTGGGGGTATTTATGTCAGCTTCATATTGCTTATTCATGTGGGGGGTATGGAATTCAGCACATTTAACTCATCATTCAATTTGTGAAGCAAATAGCAAGAACCCAGGCATGCATTTTGCTTATGATACTCAGAAAACCCTATGGCTGAGTGTACAGCTATGGGAAACATGGAGTCATCAAATCGGTGCTCTAGCTATGACATGGGGCATCTACAGGAGAAAAAGACAGTGCTATGTCCCACAAAGAAGCTTTCTAATCTCTTATTAGAATGCCTATTCTCTGTGGTCTTAAGGCCTTAATTTTTTTTCTTTTTGAAAACAATATAAAAACACAGACAGTGAAAATTAAGTCCCTACCACTCCTATTTCCACTGGCTTTCCCCAGAGAACTGTTCTCACTATTTATTGTGTACCCTTTCAGAAGTATTTTATACATATGAAATTAATCCCTATCTATACCTCATACTACTCCATGATTCCATCACAATACCATTTCCATTATATCTTATACTAGAATTGTCTACATGTCTATTGTTCTTGATATGATGCAAAATTTTTTCCCAAATATGTGTCGCCAAAATGATTTTAAATAGAGCAGCAGATAAATATCCTAAAGAAAAAAAGTTTGTTAAACTGAACGGAGTCAGCATGAAGAAGTGTTTAGTAATATTAACTGGGTAAGAATGAGTTGCAACTGTATCACTGGAAACCATTTGTTCTGTGTAAAATGGGACCAGTTTCATTCCTACAGTAATAAATATATCTATCCCCGTTAGGTTACTGCTCTGTGAGGAAGGTTTAAATGCTAGATGGAATACAGCAATATGAATATGGAATAAAATACTTTATTATGGATTCATGCTAGATTCCTCAATAAACTAACTTAATCCAAATCAGATTCTATACCTCTAAAAGGCATGTACTAATGTTAACTCAAGGGACATTACATTAAGAACATATTTGTGGTTATTTTGACATCTTACATGCATAAAAATGATTATTCTACTAGTTTCTTTTTGGGAAATTTTATAGATAGATAATAAAACCACATATGAGCAAACATTTTAAAAATCATCTATATGAAGTATGAAATGAATAATATTAATTAGGTACTATCATCCTCTTTTTCAATTTTATTATACTGTATAACATGTTTATCTTCTTGTCAAAATGGATAGTCTAAGGCTCCCAAAACTTAATTCCCATTCTTAATCTAGGATATGAGAAAGTCATGGGCAGTTTGGATGTTTTGAGTGAAACTAGAGGTTGTATTTAAAGAGAATCAGATTAAGACATTACATGGGGACAGAGTAGGTTGATGTCAGGAAGGGAAATGGTTCTCATGCCAACCTGCTGGAGCCAAACAGATGTCATCAGTTACATTTCTATTTCTGAGTTAGCATGCCCAGTCTATAAAGATGAATAAGACATGGGACCTGCCTTCATTAATAGTCCAGTAGGGAAATAAATGCCAGAGTCAATGTTGCATGATAAAAGACTCAAATGTATCGTGGGAACATCAACTATAATGCAATTATAACATCCATATTTACACTAATGATTACATTATACCATTCAGGATGCCCTTAATCTTTACCAAGTCTTAGGAAAAGGTACTGTTATTATTGTCTACTCCTTCACAGAGGAGAAAGACAAACAACCTGCCCACTTCTGGTGAGTGACAATATTTGGATGCATATCTGGGCAGGCTGGTTCTGGAGTCTGTACTCTTAACCACTGCTTATACTGCTTCTCTTATAACTAATTATGTAACCAGCTCTTCCAGGTATGATGTGATGTTGTTCTTTAAATGAGAGTGGTTTAAAAAGAAAGAGAGAAAGAAAGGAAAAAAGAAAAGGAGGGAGGGAGTGAAGGAAAAAGAGAGAGAAGAAGAGGAGAAGAGGGCAAGAGAGGGAAAGAGGAGAGAGGGAGAAAGAGGAGATAGAGAGGGAGAGAGGTAAAGAGACTGATTGATTGATCACCACGTCTGAGACCCAGCAGACAGAATTCCATGAACAACAAGATACAGAGAAGTGAAGCTGTGAGATATTCTGAGAATTAAGAAGGTCCAATTCAGTTTCAGAAACAAACTATGTAGTTCTTTTTGTGCCATCATTCTTGGAAGCTCTACATTTGTTTTGTGATAGTAAAGTCCACCAAATATTTTAAATCTGGCAGGGAGATGACTCCTAAGGTCATATTTTTGCTTTCAAAAAATTACTGAAAAAGCAATGTGAAAATGGTTTGGAGGAGAGTTATGATAAAGGCACATAAAAGTTTAGGTGAATGAATGAACTCAATAAGTAGCAGGAGGATGTGCTGAGGGGTGAAGCTACAGTTCAAAGATATATCAAATAAGTATTACTGACCAATTTGATCATGAAGAATGTTGGAGAAAAGAAAAAACAGAGAACTGGGGTTACCAGCCTAAATTATTTTAGAGTGAATTAAAAAAAAAACCACAATTTGATATTTTTTTTCATTTGCATTAGTTTGGTTTATATTACAAAGACTTGATAAAGGAAATGTCCTATTTGGGACATATAAAGATATCCAGTAGCTATACCTAATAAGATATTAGAAACACAGGTTATAAAGCCGTGCATCTGGTTATGAACTTGAAGACCAGACCTGACAGTCTTCAGTTCCTAAGAGCAAGAACAGTGGATGAGATCATCAAAGAAAAGGCAGTGAAAAAAAGATTAATCTCTGAGAAGGAGATTTAAAAAAAGTGGGCAGAAGAGGTAGAATAAGAAGATATTGAAAGATCGGTAAGAGTGGGGAGCAAAGAGGATCAGCAAAAGGAGGAGTTGTGGGATCCACGTGAAAAATTTCAAAAAAGTAAAAATGGTTTTAAAATATGCCAACTGAGGCAAGATTTCAAATAGAAGGCTAAAAAAGTTACAGTTGCAAATGGAAAATTCAGAGGTCAATGAAGGCATCACCAAGGGAAACTCCAGTAAAGTTTGAGACCAGACTTCATATTATAATGAGATTAATTAGAGAAGAATAGACAAAGACAGAATGTATAGAACACTGAAGTTGTGTATCCGTGAAAAGAAGGGAGAGACATGAGTATATCTGTGGGCTGATAGGAATGTTCAGTGTACATTGTACAGGAAGGTATTGAAGGCAGGGATGGATTGATCGAAATACGTTCTGTATCAGAAGAGAGTAGATAAAATCAATGGGTATCTTTAGCATCTTAAATAAAATTTGTTTCATGAGGGAAATATTCATAAATATCTAATAACCGGCAACCGTTGAAATAGTTCAAAGAATCCAACATTATACTGTTAATAGAAGACACAGATAAAGACACATCACATAGCAGGTGATAGAAGATAAAGAGATTTATCTCAGTCTATGGCAACAGGGCACAGAGGTGGTGATGTGCAGGAGAAGGGAGAATGTTCCTGTCTACCAGGCAGTCCTCGCTGCCTCAAACATGGCACCACCCTGAGGTCACCTTTGGCTGCTCAGACTGGGAGCTGAAACGTCACTCTTTCCCCTTTCAGTGTGTCATAAATAGGGACAGTTCCAGAGAGAACATATAGCGTCTAATATGGGCAGAGGCACTGTGAGACTGGGTGACATGAGAGAGGCTCTAAAATACAGTAGTGAGAAATGTTGGGTTTATCATTTTTGTTTAGAGGTTTAAAACAAAAGACCGATTTGAACATTTTTCTTCCGTACTGATTTCAGAGCTCAAAGACATCTTAGCAATCAGAGTAGAGAAAATGTGGGTTACTTACCCATTTTGTATGGCAGCTGTGGGGTCATAGGTCAGAGCCATGCCAGCCTGCATAGAAGAGGGAGAGAAGAGAAAACAGATCTTAACATTTTTATTGTGGTGGCCCAAACTTTCATGCCACACAAAGACTTTTATTTTTCCTTTCCTTGATTTAAGTTTATTTTCTCCTACATATTTCTTCATTGGCAAGACAAGCATTTTTACTATCCACACACCAGAATCCACCGGTGAATTGGAGAGTTCATATTATACATCCAGACAAACCAAGGCACAATGCAGCTTGGAGGATTTCCATTTCTACTTCATAAACCATCTGCTGTCTAATTTGGTGTCCTTATAATTCCTTACTGTTGTCAAAACCACCTATTGTACATCTCATGGCATTAAAAAAAAAAAAGTAAGGCTGAATCCTGTGGTCAGAAGAAAAATAAAAGCTCCTTGAAATGCATTAGACCTTATGGAAGAAAATGTTAAGAAATATTTATTTTAAAATAGATCGCAGGCCTCAGGGGTATGTAGGTAATGAGCCACAGAGTGCTTGTCCAATACCTGTCCTACAAAGAGTGGGAGAAAAGGAAGGTCATTAGCATCTGATGGAAATTCTTGGCCTGGTGGCTAATAAGGAAGTGGTTTTATTCTGTTTCTAAGAGGAAAACTACCTCTGAAAAACTACACTTTGGTAACTGGCAATATTTTGAGAAAAGAACATAAACTTTCATGATTGCTGATTCACAGCTTACCTCATCCCATCCTACACATCATCACACTTGATCCTCACAAAACCCAGTAAGTAGGCGGGATAATATTTTCTCCATTTTATTATATTTGAAAACCCTGAAGCTCGGGGAGGTCAAGTGACTTGCTCAAGGTCACATGTTTGGCGGCAGAACCTGATTCCAACCAAAGCCTTCGGATGTGGGCTCTGCTGTAACCTTGACCTAGGAATTGAATGAGATCTGAGGATCATCCCTAAAGATGTGCGGGAACTTTCTCTGTGGTCCTAGGGGCAGACTACCCTTTGTTTCCCAGGACTGCATCACTTAGTGTGAGCAGAAAGAGAATCCAGAATGAAATTTAAAACTGACTGGGTTGTTTTTTTCCTCTTTTGAAATTTAAAAGTGAATTAGACCAGTGTCAATTCCCTGGCTTTGTTAGTTACCTATAATTACCAAAGATGTAACCACTGGGTGAAATGAGGTGAGCCTTATACAAAACCTCCCTTTTCACTTCTTTTGTAATTTCTGTGAATCTATAACTATTTCAAAATTAAAAGTAAGACAAAAAATGTAAATGATCTTTGAGGACTTTTTTTTTTTTTTTTAGGGAATAAGAAAAATCACTAAAACTTTAAAGAAAAGAAGAAAGAGCTTTTGTTTTTGAGTTTCTCCCAGTTGGATGAAGGTGGTTTTCCTGTTAGTCTTGCTGAATCCCTCAGATTTAGCACATAACAAACATAAATCCTCTGGCTTCCTAGGGTAGAACCTGAAGTCCGGTGTGACATGCTATAGTCAGGCTTAGATTATATGCATTATTTTCCCTAAATAATAATTTTTAAACTATTACTAAGATTGGTATGAGGAACAAACCTGTAGAGCCCAATATGAATGGGATTAGCATACAGCGAGCATGCATAAATTGAAAGGGAGATTGCAAACAACACTGAATGACTCAGGAGTTAATAGAGGAGCACTGAGAAAACATGTTTAATGATAACTGTATCTTACGTTAAAGAAATAGACAACCGATAATATGACGAGCAGGGGGGAGTGGGAAATGAGATAAAAATAGAGGAGAAACAAAGGCAGATTTTTTGTTTGTTTGTTTGTGTTTTTTGCCTCTGGTGCAAACACACAGAGTTCCAAAGTCCAAATTCTTTCTACGGATGGGGCCTCTTTGTGACACCCAAGAGGAAGGTTCCAGTTTGAAGACTTCCCAGAATGGAGAGGTCTAAGGGTCCTGAAACTCCTTGGTCCTGGATTCTATTGAGGACAGTCATAAAAGCAGTCCATTTGGGATGAGACTTCTCTCTTAAAAGCACTAAGCTTCTTTCCCCTAACTTCCCCAAGATGCCACACCAGGGCAGAATGACAAGAATAGGTTTTATACTCCATAGAGATATTGTCAGTTCACGAGAGAGATTAAGAGTGATCAGCATAGCTTCGGTCTCCGAACCACCCCAAATGGTTCAAATCCTAGGGGAAGTATCAGAAGCCTTTTTAGTCAACCCCACATTTACTTCCTTTCCTTGGCCTTATTTCCCAGCAGTGCTCAAATCCAATGCTATCTAGCCTTTCTTGAATTATAAAATTTTTAAAAAATATATTTTATTGATTTTTTACAGAGAGAAAGAAAGAGAAATAGAGAGAAACATCGATGAGAGAGAGACATCGATCAGCTGCCTCCTGTACACCCCCTACTGGGGATGTGCCCGCAACCCAGGTACATGTCCTTGACAGGAATTGAACCCAGGACCTTTCAGTCCAAAGGCCGACGCTCTATCCTCTGAGACAAACCGGTTCCGGCTATAAAATTTCTTGAACATTCTCTTCTCATGCTGTGTTTATTCTGGCAACTCTAGATATGGATTTTCTTTCATATTTGAATTGAATTCCTCGTGGATTGTCATTAACCAGTAAGTTCTACCTAAGAACACAGTAATTATTAATACATTCTATGGAATACGTATTTGACCGTTAGGAAGGTTAAGTTGGCCTCTTGGTTCAGTGGAAAGAATATATGTTTTGGATGGGGTTTAGGTCTTTGCTCTCATACTTTCTAGAAGTGTGGCCTTGGGCAAATTAGTTAACTGACTTGAGCCTGGTTCCTTAACTGTTAAGTGGCAAACACCTACACCTCATCAGATTGTTGTGAAATTTAAATGAGATTATGTTTGTGAAAGACTCAGCACAGTGTCTGGAGATAAGACATACACATACATATTATAATACAAAGCTAGAAGTGGTAGGTTTCATATGAGTGGTACAGATAAAGTGTAGAGGAGAGAGGCAGAGGGGGGTGGGTGTGATCAGGGATGATACTTGGAGTAGGTACAGCTGAGTGGAGCCTTGAAAATTGTTAGGATTTCCACGCATGGAGATGAGTGGTAAGGCCTGCTCAAAGCAAAAGGAGTATGGAAAACTATGTGTAAATAAAAAGGACAAGGTGAGGGACCCACCTACAGTAGAACCCTGGAAGGGAACAGTGGGAATGAGACTCCAAAGGAAAGGAGGGGCCATTTTGACAGAGGAGCCACTGAACATTTTTGAGCAAGAAAATTATACAGTCAGAGAGGGACAAGAAGCATTATGAGCCTCCTGGAAAACAGGGTCAATCCAAAGCAATGAGCAATGGGAAGAGGCACTTGGGGACAGAGGAGTAAAAAGAATATAAGGCGAGACTGTCATTGAAAAGGAGAGGGAATAAAAACAAGTTTCACCTATTTCATGATTTTGCCTAGGGACAGTCCTGCCTCTCAGTACCTTTGGTAAGAGGAGACAAGAGATAGAATCAAGTCATACGCATTTGGAACACTGTGGGTAACAAAACAAGGCATGGGTTCAACAGAAGGTTGTTTGAGCTTCATCTGTTGGCTGAACATCATAGCTCAATGGCGAACAGCTGACCTGGTTTTCCTTTCATGTGTAATAGGTCGCTGAATTATAATTCTAGGAGGGTCTTACTGCAGATTTTGCATTCAATTTCCTTTTGTTTCCTTCCATTAAGGTAAAAAAGAAAATCAATTTTGCTGCTCTGTCTAGCTACCTTTATACTGAGCTAGAACCATGAAATCATCATTATGTAATTGCCAGATTTTATGGCATGTTTACAAACTCTGGAGTCACACGAAAATAAAATAACTTGGAACAAAGTGAAAATGTCACACTACACATGCATAAAACTGATATTTAATCCTGTCAATCTTTTTTTAAAAGGCTTTTAGATTAACAAATAACTTCCATTTCGCAAGTTCACATTTTTGTGTGCTAGAGGCGATTATAATTTATTTAAAACAAAAAGGGGCATTTTTGTCAGTTTTCAGCAGCAGATGAATTTTGGCTTAGTATTTTGACCCTAATAGAATATATCTAGTCCTATCTTATAGAGTCTATACTAAAGAGCTAAATATTTTGGAAGAAACATAAAAATATGGCTTACTGGAGAAATTAAAGTTTCATAATAATTTTTAATATTATAGCAAATTCATTAAGACATATTAGATTGACTTTGGAGCTAAACATTTGATATTCTTAACTTTAAATAATTAACAGGTTAAATGAAGAGGTAAGAAATATAGAAATACAAAGCAGAGGATCATTGCCTTTAAAAGCCAATGAAAAGGTAGACTGGTAGAATTGTTTGCTCACTTTTCAAATTGTTTTTACACTGTAATGTGAACAGAGATAACAAAGTTTGAGGCAGTAAACTTCATAAGACAGAAATGCACTGAAATTCTTGGAAAATGAAACATTAATGTTTTAGTAGTAGCCTAACATTTCTCCTTTTTCTAAATTCTGTCCTGACATATGAGTCATCAAAATTGGATGAGTTACCAAAGAATAATCTTAAGGATTTCCAATCTTCTGTGGTCAACTTTAAAGCAACACTTTAGTAAATATGTGGTGAATATTGTATATTTTAGTAAATACTGGGTACCAAATTACCCCGAGATGAGTTCAGGAAGGCAAAAAAGAAATTTTCTTGATGTCATCTTTAAGGAGTTTATTTCTTGGAACCAATTTTAACAATATTTACAACTGTTGGTTGGTAATAGTCAAATCACCAAGTAAAATAAGATGACTTAAAAGGTAGTGTGTGTAAAGGGGCTTGAAAATGTGTTATAGATGTTTAGGTACTGCTTCTATAGCAAAGTCTCACTTGGTTATATTTATCAGTATTTCTCTTTAGAAAACATACCTTTTAGTGAAGAAGTCATGATACAAAATTCTGTGTACATATGTGTCAACAAATAAAATTTAAAATATTTAAATCTCTGACTAGAAATAAAACATTAATTTTAACAGGGGTAAATGTAAAAATGCTGGGGCATATGACTATAAATGACAGTGTTTCCTTTCACATATATATATTTTTCTTACTCTTTTAAGTTGTATATAATGAGAATTATTTTGATAATGGCAAAAAAACTCTTTTTCTTATACACATGATATACTTTATAGCTTGTTTAAAATTTAAAATTTAGGAAGGGGAGAAAATAACTATTGAGCAGAGGCCTGATTCAGAAATATGCTTGGAGATGTCAGAAGATGTTTAGTTTTGCTGGGTCAATGAAATAGAGAAAAGCTGGGGGTGGGGAGGGGGTACTACATCCAGAAGGGTCAAGGTAAAAATGGGCAGGAGGTCAAGAATAAATACCAAAACTTCAGGGTTCATGATACAGTGTTTGTTTTCTAGTGGAAGCTAGAATTCACAAATTGCAATAGCCACACTGGTTGAGAAATGGTGAGTTTCCTATGTGACACAGGAAGTGTGGGTACCCAAGACAGTCATCAACCAATGACTATCACCAGAAAACCACATGATTGATACCAACTAAATCTTTTGTCCAAAGGAAAAGAGCTTTTAACCTACTTCCTGTTAAGAAAACTCATCCTAGGAAACAATACACAAGGGGCCAAGTTGAGGACAGGCTATTGGAGCCCTTACAGCACGGGGTTGTGAGAGAAGGAAATACTGGCCTTATGAGGCAAATGGCAGGGTTTTCCCCAGGAATGGTTCTGCCAGGACCAGGTGACTATTGAATGCTTTCTTTCTCTGGTCAGGCGCAGTCAACCAAGTAGAGTAGGTGTCTGCTCTCACCTGTGGAAAGAACATCCCCTGGGCAATGTGTAGCCACTGAAGAGAAGATGAGGGACAAATGAGACAATAACCAAAGAAATTGCCAAAGTCTACAAAGGTAGACTACACTGCATGGCCCTGAGATAAGACAGCAACATCCTAGCTAATTGTCTGTTAGGGAAGATATTAGACAAAAATCTTGCATGCATGTATGCATTACATATGGACACAGGCAAGAAGGTGATGAGAGCCTGGGGTGGGGTGGGAACCAGGTGAAGGGGAGCTATGGAGGGGGGAGGGGAGCGGAAGAGGGACATTTGTAATAATCTCAACAATAAAGATAAAAAAAAAAGATAATGCCCACCAACCTGTGAAATGGCTCTCACTACACTCCTTAGTTTTCCTAATATATGAATTCAAGGAATAGTTTTACTTTAAATTATACTTGGTTAATTTACATAATTTAATCAGTGATTGTTTTCTTTCAAAACTCCTTTCCTTTGGCTTCTGTGAGCTCATCCCCTAGTTTTCTTCTGACCGCTCAGAGAGCAATTCCTGCTTCGGTGTCCCATGTTCCATCTGCCTTTGAGATGCCAGCACTCAGGGCCAAGGTTGACCTTTCACCTCTCTTCTGTATAGTGATGACATTCACCTTCTGATTCCAATTACTATTTATGTTTGGGTGATTCTTGAATCTTGATCTCAAACTCAAGTATCTATCCTGAATTCCAGACATTTATTGCCAAGTTAGATGAGTAAGTTTGAAGTATGGTCAACGTCTCTTATGAAGTTCTCATTTCTTGTTTGGGTGTTTACTAATATCCTTTGGTCATAACAACTTCTCCCACTTTTGCCTGCAATCTTTTTCTAATCCATCAGCCACACCGTTGTGCTCAAGGACTGCTCTTGAGAGAGGCAAATCTGACCACATACTGTTATATTCTAAATACAACATGGCTCCCTTCATAATCAAGTCTTCATTCACCGACTGGCGTCCATAATGATGCTGTGCAATTTTACCAGTAGACCCCTTTCTTCACCAAACTCAGACATATACTCACCCTGCCCTGAGCCTCTGGGGCTTTTGCTGCTGTAGTTTTTGGCTGGAAACTTTGCATCACTGTCTGTGGGGAAACTGAAAATTCTAGTCTTTCAGCCTCAAACTAGACATCCCAGACTCTCAAAGCCATCTCTGTCTCTCCTTGTAGCATTAACGGACGCCTTTGTCCTGTCCCTGTGATTGAATATGGGAGCTAGTATGACTACATGTTGTCATGTGTGTTTCAACGAGATTCTTGCCCGTGTCCATAAGTGTTTGGAACTAATAGGGACTCCATAAATGTTTATTAAATAAGTCAATAAATACCTAATTGACTGAAAGACTATTTTGAATTTGGACTTCAGTTAAATTTTTATGTGAAAAAGGAATCTTGAGTGTTTTTAAATTCCCCTTATTTTATGAGTCAACTTGACTCTTCAAAACTTCCACTGAGCTCAATTAAACTTCTGAAGAAAATGTTTCAGCCTTTGATTGGTCAGGAGAGATAGAGGGAAACAAGATGAGTGTTGGAATTGCTCAGAGACCTTTCCCATGCAGCAGGGAAGCCGATGTACCTGAGATAGATCTTTGGTAGGAACTTAGGAGAAGAAGGCCTCTCTTCTCCAATTTACTGACCAAGAGTGAGGGGAAGAGGACTGTTAATTAAAAGTAATTACATCTTCAAGCAAATGAGATGCAAAAGAAATTTCACTCTAAAAATAGCAAAAAAAAAATTAAGTCAATAAACAGAAAATTTCACCTCTTTATGTTTGAAAAAGAAAAACATCAAGAGGAGTCATGCTGTTGTTTATGCCATCATGGAATTTCTCCTTTCTGGCTTTTACTGAAAACATTCTTGTCAGATAGAGAACTTCTCTCTTATATAACAACAGAGAAGAACAAGTTAGGAAGATGCAGACAGAATAAAGACTGGACGGCTGAGAAAACCTATGGCTACACAGAAAAAAAACATTGTTAAAAAGGAAGAAGAAAAAGCATACAGGCATTGTGTGATGTAGCTTGCTAAGGTTCCCAAAGTTTTGAAGGAAAAAGAAATCCTAGTTTGTCATTAAAACTGAAATTAAATTAAGCCTTGATTGGTAACCATAAAAGAAAATAAGAGAACATTATTATATTTTATGTATGAACTTCTGCTTTTATCTTAGTCTAAATAACTAAAACCCATCAATACTAAGACATCTTTTTATTTCACATATTAATATCTGTGAAATTGGTAGTGACACAACTGATGGCATTTGATAGTTTGGCAATTGTCTGCTCTTTTTTTAGTGACATTTAAAATAATATCCCATCTTTAATTGATGTCGTCTTGGAACCAATAACAGGATGTCTACAGAGTGAAAAATATAAAATGTTGATGTTGCTAATAGGGCAATCCTGTGCATCTAGATAGATGAAAGTCCCAGGTATCTGGTTAATTGGTCCATATTCATCCAGGTCCAACTGCGGTTTGATGCTACTTGGAGGTTGGGCGCTATGGCTTCAATATTGATGGGGACCATTCTGAGTCTCATGGAAGGCTAGGACTGCCAAACAATGACAACAACTCCAGAAATCTCCCAGTTGGTCGATGCCCATTTAGCTGCCTTGACCCATTGGGACTTGGCCAAGGGAATATAGGGGACCTGGAGATAAACCATCAGTCTTTCTCCTTATAAATTCTTCTGTCATCTTCCAAGCCTTATGTCCCTCCTAAACTCCATGCATACCTCTGCTCCAACAATGTAAGTATATGACTCCACCCTCTTTAAGAGAATGGAGACTAGACAGTGGACTGGCACTCATTATTAACCATATTATAGGCAAAATTACACTATTGAGGAATTTATAAAATTTACTTTTTATCTTTAGTGATCATAGGTGAGTATTAGGCCCAGCAACTTTAAAATAAAAACATTTAATTAAGAAAGTTTTCATGCTGAATTATGAGAATTCAAGTTCTTGTGCCAATGAGAAACTTTCTTTAGAGATTAAAAGGGTCTTCACTTTGTGTCTGCTCTCTAAATTACAGGTAAAGCACATGAAATTTAAAAAAAATCATTTGGTGGGCTGGCTGACAAACTCAACTTGTAAGTGCTGGCATTCACCATACTAGTCAAAAGTAAGGACTCTCCTTCAGTTCAAGGTTAAAAAGACTGCAGAACCTGGCAATGTTAATAGAGATATCTTAATTTTCCCCCAAGGTCTTATTAAAGAAAATAATTAGACAACTAATTATCATGCACTGTGATACACACAAAAATAGTAGTAAACTAGATAGATGATATTTTGACTTTCCTGAAATATATTCAGAGATATGTTGAATCTACATATTTTAGTAAGTTTCTAAAATTCTTTAGATATACTATTTCTATTTACTATACAATATACTAATTCTTTATATATAGGGTTTCTTCTCAAAGTACTTTTTTAGTAGCTCGTTGGGAAGTACTTAAATTCCATATCTCTGAAACATAAAATTTCTAATGTTCAGCATTATAAAATTAGATTGCAGTCAGTATGGCTTCAAGGTTAATGAATCTCATTATCAGGTTGTTTTTAATAAGAAGGATGTTGACTGGTGATTAATCAAATAGTTTGTAAAAGGGTTATTCTTATTCTGAGGTGATCAAACTGAAGGCAAGGAGGCCACTTGGTTGCGTAACATCTGGTCTTCCTCACTGCTAAGAATATCTTAAAGAATGTGCACTGGTTATGGTTAGTGACAGCCAAATGCTTTTAAAAAACACATCAAAATTTTCTGTTGAGAAGCTGTTCTTTGAATGGTGACCATAGGGACAGATAATCTCTTTCTCTACAGATTTTATGTAGCATGTTTGCTATTACTTCCATAGTCACCCTTTATGTCCTTTAAAGCAATATTTTCCTTATCAATGTGACCCATTTTGGTTCATAAAGGGCCAAGAGCTTTCTACTCTTATGCAGATAAGTGAGTAATTAAGAATGCTATAAATGGTTAGAGAAATAAATAATTGTGTTACATGAAAGACTCTTTCTTGCTAAGATATTAGAATCTTTACATTGGGTCAAATATTTAATGGTCTTTATTAAATGACTAGAGGCCCGGTGCACAAATTCATACATGGGCCCTGCCCCCGATTGAGGTGAGGTGGGCAATTGGTGGTAGGGCAGAGCCACAGGTGGTTGGCCAACTGGCCCCACCCCTGATTGGGGTTGGCAGGGAAGGGGCAATCAGGAGCAGGGCGGACCAGGAAGAGGGGCCATGGGTGGTTGGCTGTCCAGCCCTATCTCTTGACTGAACTCTCGTAGAGGGGACAATTTGCTTATTAACCTTTTATTATATAGGATTATAAGCCAATTGTGCATTAAAATAATAAAAACAGAATCAAGAATTTTCCCAAATTCCTTAGTTAGCTTTACCCCTTGTTGGTTGAGTAGAGAAAGAACTATTATTGTCTTTAAATTCACAACCCTTAAAAATTGGCTCTGACACAACTCCTCAAAAGGACTTATGCAGTTACTTTAGATGTCCATTTAAATTGTTTTTTACTTCAACAGAAGTGTTATAAACTTAATTGATAGCCTGGATCTCACCTGATAAACAATCATAAAACAAGATACAGTTGATTCTTGTCATTTGCAGTAATTATATTCTGTAAAGTCACCACAGATGCTGAATTAGTGAATACTGAATAATAGCTCCTAAAGGAAATACAAGGTTAGGTTCCTGTGAGCCCCTGGTCAACACTTTGACCAATTGATCAATACCTACTCATTGTTTTATGTGTGTTTCTGACTAAAGATATCTTATTTAATATAAAGTCAACCTTTTGTATCTGTGGATTTGGCATCATAGTCAACCAACCATGCAGCAAAGACATTTGGATAAAAAAGATGATAGAAAATTCCAAAAGGCAAAACTTGAATTTGCCAAGCTCCAAGTGCTAAGCTGAATCCATGCAAATGAAGTTATACGTAAGCATACCCTGTTAAAGCCTATATGAAAATATAAAGTATTTGTAAATAAGACACTTTTTTATAAGGGACTTGAGCAACTGTGGATTTTGATATCCACCATGACTAGTTGGCTATAATAATTTCATAAAGACTGGTCTTAGAACCAATCTTCTGGGGATAGAGTGAAATGACTGCATATTGTTGATTCATTAACATTAAATTCACAGCCAACGGCACTACAAGTCATGTCTGAACAAAACTTATCTCTGCTTCCTCCCCTCTGACCCCCCAGATTTTCTTCATAGGGCACATCATAGATTTCTTGCACTTATAAACCTCAAATCACCACTTCAGCAATACACTTGAGGGCCATTTTAAACAGTAAATTCACCAATATAGAGCACAAAGTATGAAAAACGTGGCCCGACTAGTAAATGAACCAAGTAAAGAAGACTATTTATAGTATGAGAGCTGAAACAGAAGGAAGAGAGGGCATCATGTATTTCAGCCTCAGCTTGGAGTATGTCTGTTGGGTGACTCAAATTTTTCACTGCTCTGCACATCTGTGAGTGTCCATGAAGGCACTATGAGTAATGATTCTGGGGTAACAAATAAAGTTTAGCCAACAGGGTACATTTTCAACTATGGTCACCCGTATCTTTTTTAAATGTGATAATTTTGTGAATCTGAGTCTTTCAGTGAACAAAAGTAAGTTTTATAAATGTCATTAATACCACTACTAGTACTTGTAAGTATTCAAAAATTTCCTTACACAGAATTTGGTGACATCAACTTTTAATATATTAGAATGTGGAAGCTTAAAAATTATTTACGCCAAAACCAGTTTGGCTCAGTGTAGAGAGTGTCTGCCTGTGGACTGAAAGGTCCCAGGTTCGATTCCAGTCAAGGGCATGTACCTTGGTTTTGGGCACATCCCCAGTAGGGGGTGTGCAAGAGGGAGATGATGGATGTCTCTCTCTCTTGTCCATGTTTCTAACTCTCTATCCCTTTCCCTTCCTCTCTGTAAAAAAATCAATAAAATATATATTTTTAAAAATTATTTACATTCAGCAACACTAGGTAGCCATAGCACATGTAAGAAGATTTGTTTCCTGAATTTTTTGTTCTATCTAATAAGTCATCAATTATAGTATTAGAATGCTTTTTTTGTCAAAGACACTTGGTTTGAGGAAAGTACTTGAGAATAAGGAGTCCTTTTCATGGTCACAAGGTTGCATAAGAACCTTTGGTATCCAAAATTAATTACCATTATATTTGCCAGAATGGATAGGTTAATAATTCATCATCTTTCCTTTAAACACACCAACCAATTTATCAGTTTTCAATATTAGCTCAACTCAACCTTTTCTTGATATCCAGCAATAGTTCATGTTTTCTCTTTTACTTGTTTTTTTTTTCTTTTTCTTTCATCTTCTCCATTTAATCCCCCTATTCTTGCCAGCTCTTGGCTTTTATGATTACATGACCTTCAGAGAAAGTTGGCCAGATATTTCAAAAACACCTAATGTTTCAGTGCTAATTAATGCTTTATGATTTGGAATGTGATCTTATAAAAACATTAATAAAATATGGGTCAAAGTCAAAGTAATTTTGACTTATTGCATGTGATATTTTATAAAAATAAGTAAAAAAAATAAGCTAGAAAATCATAATGGCAGCAAATTTTCTTTTAAAGAAATCATTTTAAATAATTTCAATTTGGAAAATAAATATAGACCTGGCATAAAATTGGAAAACAAGGAATTAAACATTTGAGTCATAAGAAACACATAGCAAAGCTGGCTTTCAGATTAAAAAGCCCTGGGTTGTGTTAATGATATTATGACAGTTATAATAACAGCTGATACGTGAGCAATTCTAATTTTCCAGGCACCGTGCTCAGCACATTACCTTCACCTCCTCATTTAATCCTTCCAATTACAAAATACACATTTTTGACCATCCTCATTCTACTGATGAGGGAGAGGAAACTTACAGACTGAAAAATCTGCTGTGTTGTCACAACTCACAAGCTGTAGATTTGTGATTTATAGAGTTTTCTCTCTTAACCATTAAAGTGCCTTACAAATTATGAAGAAAAGCAAACAGATGTTGACATACACAATTCCTTAGAATTCAGAAAGAAGTACTATTCTCAATAGGTGCATTAGGGAAGGACTTAAGATATATTAAATAGCACGCCGATGTTCAAGTTGCTTCTCTCAACAGAATTCTCTCTGTGCCACTCAGCTGGCACTCAAGGACATAGAGGCCTCTATCAGCCAGGAGACAAGGTGGAACTTTCCAACTCAAGAGGATTTCTGGTTTATAAAGGCACCTAAATCAATTTCTCAGTTACCTCCCCTGAAAAACAAATACCCAAACAAGCAATTAAAGCTTAGCAACAAGACGAATGTGCGGTTGCTGTTTCTTTCTGTTGCGATTTTTCTTAGTATTTCAGTTTGTTTTTTTGTCACTATTATACAGGTATGAAGTCAGTTATAGTCATTAGTTTTATTTCTGCAGCACTAAATAATATTCCATTTCACTTTTAATCTCTTACTTTATAGAGAAGACCTTTGCCATTCTAGACTCCAAGGAGGTGGGAATCTGTCTATGTGTTGACATCATGTCCATAACATGCAATCTCATGCCTCTGCCAATGGACAATCAACACGTGCTCACTGACTGACTGCTTTTTGCTTAAGTTGCTTTTTCTCCAATGTTGCCTTAAAAAAATCTCTTCTAAATACAAGTATTGTTTCAAAAAGAACATTTGTATAAAAAGCAAGCAAGCAGATTGGAAACATAGGGAGGTTAGAGGGGTTCTTACTCTGTATGTTTATATCTAATACTAGTGACCCGGTGCACGAAATTCAGGCACATTAAAAGGGGATTAATTAGAGGAAATAATTTAATATTGCTATTTGCCCTTTCTCTATAATAGAAGTATCAGAGGTGAAAGAACATTAGTGAAATGTATATGAAAACCCTTCCTCCTCTCAGAGTCTGGGGCACACTACAGGACCCAGAGTCAAATCTCTGCTCACTCACATGCACCTCAAAATTGTGTGAGATCCAGACCCAGCTGCCTGCCCCCCAACACATTGGGCTAGATCCAGACCCCGCCAGTCCCATCCTTGTGAAGCCCTGCTGGGCAGGGGGTATAGCCTGAGGTCCCCCAGCCCAGACTGGAGCAGAGGGTGTGCCTTGATGTCCTCCATCAAGCCCCACTGGGTGGGGATCATGGCCTGAGGTCTCCTGTCAAACCCTGCCAGGCTGGGGGGTGCAGCCTTAGGTCTTCCAGCCCAGCACCAAGAAGGGGGTGCAGCCTCATGTCCCCCATCAAGTCCCACTAGGCAGGAGTGTGGCCTGAGTTCCCCCGACCCAGCACTGGTGGTGCACCTTGAGGTCCCCATCAAGACCCACAGGGGGGCGGGGACATGGCCTGAAGTTCTCTGTCAAGCCCCACCTGGTGAGGGAGCACAGCCTGAGGTCCCTGGCCTGGCACTGGGGTGGGAGGAGCAGACTGAGGTATCCTAGCCCAGCACCAGGACAGGAAGTGCACCTTGAGGTCCTTTGTCAAGCCCCATGGGGGTAGGAGAGGGTGTAGCATCAGGTCCCTGCTAGGTAAGGCTCCTTATGGGAACTTGGCTTCAGCTGTGGGTGCAGCCATCTTTGTGACAGAGTGATGGTCAATTAGCATATTCATTCTTTATTAGATAGGATATGCTGAGGGCAGAAATCATACCTTATACCTCATGGTATCCTCAGGACACAGCATAAAGCATTAGTCACGCAAGGGCACCAATGATGGTGATGAAGACACAGTTAAAATTGAAATTTGTCTGTATTCAAATTTTTTTTAAAAAAAAGAAAAGTAAAAACAAAAAATTAGGACATATCTCTCAAAGAAAACGTTTACTTATCCAGAATTGGAACAAAGGGTATAACTATTGAGTTGAGAATGATTATCTGCCAATTCAGAAATCTACAAAGACATTGTTGCCTCGATCATGATTGGCTGTAGACAAAATGAATAATTACTCCTAATGCCTTGAGGCACCACAGGGAGGAGGATGGGTACTGGAAATCAGGTTTATCAACTTTGCCTGCACTTGGCCATGGACTTTATAACAGCACTAGAGACCCGGTGCATGAAAATTCATGCACTGGAGAGGGTTCCCTCAGCCCAGCCTGCCCCCTCTCACACTCTGAGAGCCCTCAGGGGCAGGAGGTAACCTGGCGATCAGGGAAAGGCAATGCCCCATCACACCTCTGCTGCTGCCCCTGCTGCCAGCACAAGCCTTGGTTGGCCCTGGTTACCTGTGCTTTGGGCGGTCTTGGGCGGATGGAGGGCTGAGAGGATTGGGTGCTCCTGTGGCAGGTGCAAGGCAAGGCCACCCCAGCAGGGCTGAGGGTACCACCATCTTTGAGAGTGGGACATTCAATTAGCATATTCCCTCCTATTGGCTGTGGGTGCTGCCATCTTTGTGTCAGTGTGAGGGTCAATAGCATATTCCCTCTTTATTGGATAGGATGAGCAATCCCATTTTCCCATATAAACTTTGCAGGTCTTCATTCACTTACTGGCACTGAGGAGGCTTTATGAATAGTAACTCTACATGAACAAAAGTTATAGAACTTTATAGCACATGGGAAGTTTTTATCCCTCATTGAAAGCAGTTGATTTCAGGTCTGACAACGGATAGCATTATCTAGATTATAGGTTATAACAGATCGCTTAGCTTAAGTTGACTGTGATAAAACTGATAGATAACTTTAGCTTTCAGTCACTAATAGGAGACTTTGTGAGTGGATTAATGGGATCTATTAACTTAAGGACATTAAAGAACACTTTGCCAGTTTATTCCATCTCATAAAAGGTTTTTAAACTAACATGTCCAGACTAAGCCATATAGCATTTTACTGTGCTAAAGGATGCCATTTCTGGTTTGTATGAATGGCACCCCCTGGTGTTATGCAGGGTCTATCCTGTACTTCTGTCCTTTGTGCCACTCCAAATGCATTTAAATAACGTCTTCAAGAAACAATATATCATCTTATGTTTCACCTAAACTTGCTTTTTAATTGGAAATAAGTGAGAAATTCCACACATTGGCGTTCCTAGAATGCACACACACAAAAAAACATATTTGCTATTCCTGGAAACCTGTTGATTGCTATTTAGTTCCATTAGTTCATTTGAATATTGAGAGACTGAAGATAATCTTGTTAAGTGTTTCCATAGTAAAAAAAAAAAATTCTTCAGAGCATCAAAGACAAAATATTTATTTATTCTAAATTGACACTAGCAGAGAAACTGTGAAGATGATAAAGGCAATACATGTAATTTTATTGATTTTAGTTTTTGTAATAAAAGCTTAGCTTTTTTTTTTTTTCACTAGATGTATGAGTACTTTCTTGGTTTCTTTATTTGCGTAATAGGCATATCTCTTGTTTATATCCATGGCCAAAACATTATTTCTTGGAAGTACAATTCCCAAAGCACTCATTATCAATGACATTTAATGACTCAATTAGTAGAGAGCTTGGGAAGGTTTTATAAAAGCTATATTAGAGTTTGGAAGCCAGTGAAAATAATTTATTTATAACATTTCAACTACTTAAGGGTAATATCCCAGCGTAAAATTTTGGAGAAATAGCATTATCTTCTGCGATCTGAAACTTAGCATTTATTAATGTTTAAAAATTCTTAAGGAAATCCAAAGAATAGTCACAAGAGTCAGTATAAAACAACTTCAAAATTTTAGAGACTTTCATTATCACAGTAGAATCATTCATCCTTTGATTTGATTAAATCACTTTTACAAAACAGTTGAATATTTTTTGATCAGCTATAATTTGGGACAAAAAAATACAAACAAATTGGGTGGCTTTTTGGTAGTCATTGAAAATACATTCTTGAGAAATATAGAAAGACACAATGGGATTTTCTCTTCAGGTAGCTGGTATGGTTTTGGACTAGTTTTATGCATTCCTGAGTCCAGACTAATCCTTTTGAACAACATGTTGTCTGAAGTAAGAACTGAGAATATGATGTTAGATAAAATCAAATATATGGCCAATGTGATATTTTGAGCGTCACAGATAACAAAGTCAGACCATTTCTGAACTAGGAGTGACCTTACAACATTTTACCTATAGGACGACATAAGCACTGGCCAGTCAGAATCTAAATGCTGAAGTAGGATCCTGGGGAACTCTTGCTATGCCAGCCAGCACCCCATTTTTGCTGGATCCTGAGAAGTCTTCAAGGAGGCACCAGAATGGAAGAGGTGATGGAGGCGTACTGATGGATCATTGGCAGTAGTTATGTATCAAATGCTACAGGTACATTTTAATATCTGAACAAGCTGCATGGTTCTTCTGGCATGTGGAAGTGGAATATCAGCCCTGTTCATGGCTCCAGCTTCTCTGGGACAATGGTTCTCAAAATGTGGTCTTATGACACCTAAGGGTTCCTGAGATCCCTTTGCGACATCCATCATACCTGCCTTTTTCAATGACATGACTACAGTAAACTAGACGTTGTATGTTCACACCAAACAGAATATTGCAACATATATATGCTGAAGTACATATGCAAATCTGGTCATCTTTTACTAACTTAGACATTAAATGACTTGCAAAAATAGAAAGCAGTGTCATTCTTCTAAAAAATAATTGTCTTTGCTGTGAAAAATAGAGTACTTTCAATAAAATATACCATTTTTGATAAAGATAGGTTTATTATTTCTTTTTAATAAAGGAATAAATAAGTTTTAAGAGTATAAAAGATTATTTGAGGCCAAGAGTTTGAGAACGGCTGCATTAAGAAATAAAGCAATAAGATCTGTGGAACATTGAGAAAGGCCAATAGCCTTAACCTCTAATCATTCTGCTCAGAGTTTCATTTGTCACTTAAGAGCTTATAATAACTTTAAAATAATTCTTTGTTTTCCTCAATTGCAAAAATATGTACCAGCATATCTTTATATTTCAAAACTTCACTAAGTTATATAAGTTTTCAGTATTGGATTTTTTGGGGTAAAAAAAAATGCATTTCACTAAACTATGCTAAAAGAACTACTATCAAAATGTCACCCAGAAAAAGAGAGATGTATACGACAAGTTAAAATTTTAATTAGCCTAAAAATTGTCATGTTTAAGATACTTCTAAGATGCTTTCAATCCAATGGTTTTGTACGTTCAGCCTTTCATCAGAAATGCTTTTCACACTAACATTTTTACCTGATTTTCAAAAGGAGGAAAGTAAACAGTCTCAATTTGTGCTATTATCTCAAATTCTAAAGCAGCAGAATTTAAATTATCCTTCACTTTATCTCAGTTAATGATGATTGAAAGGTCTACCATTACTGGATTCAGTTTACCCTTGAACAACACAGAGATTGAGTGCCAACCGCATGCAGTTGAAAATTCACATGTAACTTTTAATATAAATTCCCCCCAATTTTTTTAAATATATATTTTATTGATTTTTTACAGAGAGGAAGGGAAAGGGATAGAAAGTCAGAAACATCGATGAGAGAGAGACATCGATCAGCCGCCTCCTGCACACCCCACACTGGAGATGTGCCCGCAACCAAGGTACATGCCCCCAACCGGAATCAAACCTGGGACCCTTCAGTCCGCAGGCCAACGCTCTATCCACTGAGCCAAACCGGTCTCGGCTCCCCCAAATTTTAACTAAGTATCTATGGGGATTAGTTCCAGGATCCTCCCCAAACCAGACACCAAAATACACAGAATCACAAGTCCCTGATACAAAATGGGGTAGAACGTTGCATACAGTTGGCCCTCACCATCTGTGAATTCCCAACTGCAGATTTATAACTGCTTCTTGTCTGCAGTTGTTTGAAACTATGCATGGGAAACCAGGGAGATGAAGGGCCAACTCTATACTTTTAGAAAAAATATGTGCAGCCAGGCTGGTGTGTCTCAGCGGTTGAGCACTGACCAATGAACAAAGAGGTCACTGATTTCAATTCCTGTGCAGAGCACATGCCCAGGTTGCAGGCTCAATCCCCAGTACGAGGCATGCAGGAGGCAGCTGATGGATGATGTTTCTCTCTCATCGATCATTCTATCTCTATTCCTTCTTTTCTCTTTCTAAAAACAATAAAAACATTAAACACACACACACACACACACACACACACACACACACGTAAGTGAACTTGTGAAGTTTAAATGCCTGTTGTTCAAGGTCAACTGTATGACAAAACAAACACACAAGCAAAAGCAAACATCCAAAATGGCTTCCTTAGGAAGCTGGGATGTCAACAGGTTGCCAGGGAAATGAAAACACCACCACCCATCATCAGAAACGAACTCTGAGGGAGCTGCAGGTCTCAGCCTTAGCCCTCCATAAAGCAAGGCACCGAAACTAATTTCCCCTAAGAATCTGACCCTCTGCTCCTGCTTTGATTAAAGCTTCAGTTCATGTAATCAGTGTGGTCACAGACCTTAGAGAGAGAATGTAGGTAATACACCCAGGTGACTAACAGGAGCAAACACAAATTATCTTGTAATGGTGACATTGATGATATGAGGGAAACCAATTTCAGAAGTGTTAAAATGTGGGAAAACAACAATGCGCGCTTTAGAAACAATGAATTTACTGGTATATGAGTCATTAGAATTTACTGGTATATAAAATGAAATGCTGCTTTTTCTGGGATTAATGTATGTTATGCCATACTTTATCAGCCATACTAATATTCTCTACTCTAGCAAGTACAATGCAGGGGGAAATAGACACAAAAATATTTAATGATGGACACACAAAGTCATCCAACATTCTTGGTGTGTCAACTTCTAAAACCACAATGAAATTGTAAAAATTAACATGCTCACCTCAAAAACGATGTATCTGATGAGCATATTTTTAGTGCATACCATTTCTCTTTCGGCTTTCCTCTGAATGTGGCTCAAGCCTTGGAATATATGTGTATTGGTCAGAGATAAATTTATTAAGGTCCCTTGATTTTCATAGTTCAACAGGACAATGCATAGCTCTTCAAAAGTAACTTTTGAAAACAGAGATTAGGAATACACTTTAAAAACCTACATGTGGGTTTGGCTCAGTGGATAGAGCATCAGCCTGCAGAATAAAGGGTCCCAGTTTCGATTCCGGTCAAGGGCGTGGACCTTGGTTGCGGGCACATCCCTGGTGGGGGGCATGCAGGAGGCGGCTGATCGATGTCTCTCTCTGTCATTGATATTTCTAACTCTCTATCCCTCTCCTTTCCTCTCTGTAAAAATCAATAAAATATTAAAAAAAAACAAAACACCTACATGTGAATTCTAAAGTGGCTTTGGGTCCTAAACTGGACACCGCAACGTTTCTAGGCTGAGAGCACACATGCTCTTTCATGTCATACTCTAAGCCAGAAGCTCGGATTCTGTACATCGTACCAGGGTGGCAGTTCTCATTCTGCATTTCTTTTATGCCTATTGGTTTGGTTTCTATGAGCTGTTGACTCAGGCGAGGCGTGTTGCTGCAATTGGCATCACAATACTGCACTGAAAATGTAATATTATTGGCTCTTGAAGACTAGAATGGAACTTTCAGTCATTAGCGCTAAGGTTGCCTAATTCAGCCTTGAGACTTTTGGATTACAGCTTGGATCCCGAAATCTTTCTGATCGGCAGGCATCAGACCCAGCCGCGTTTTAAAAGATCAAGTGGAACTTCCTAGACTCTGGATGTCTGGTGTGGGACCACTGTGCGAATGAGCGCTATCAGAAATCAGCTGTCTCCTGGGGGAGGCGGGACTCCCCACCGAGCGTTCAATGGCACGCTAAAAACGCATGGATCATTCAGCTTTCCTAACACTGAGAATATTGGGACTCTTGCCATTTTAAAAAACGGCTTTGGGCACTTCATGGTGATTCCCTTTTTCGCGTGTGCAGGTAATGAGTTATAGATTATACAGTACTTGGATATAAGTATGCTCTTTAAGAGAGGCTTGGAGACCTGCATGAAAATACTCAAAACGGAGTCTTAGAAACTGAAAAATGGCTAGAGGATTGGCTGAGAAAAACACCCCCCCCCCCCCGCTTTTCTTTCCGTACAAATGTCCTCTCAGTGCTGAGAGTGTAAAAGGCTGCATCAAATAGGATGCCTCTTAAATGATAAATGGGTGAAGTAGGTGCTTTGAATAGAAATGCTAAATAAAGCTCTTCTGTTGAAATTATGGCCTTGGTACAAAATGGCATTTATTCAAGTCATTCAAACAACTTCATTCCTTTCACAAAGAATAAAAAGACCTCTTAGAGGCCCAGACACCTTTTTTTGGTTATTTTCTTACAAGCAAAAAAATAAATAAATAAATAAAATAACCAAAAGAAATCATTCTAAGTGGAATTGGATCCATAGGCTTGCTTTTCTACCATTTTGTGTTAGGAGGGGTAAATGGGTAATTAATAGTTACATGCTCTCCTTTTTGTTGTGCAAAACAAAACCTCTGTGCGTATCGACTTTTCTTTCTCCTTGACCAACAGGAAATGTTATATTTCATATTGACGTATAAACATACATAACACATTTATGAACATCTGGGCATAGATACACATATGTGTGCAAGTAGACCACCTCAATCTAAATCTTTGTTTGCTTGTTTCGCAACACATTCACTGTTGATTGTCACCAAAAATGATTTTCTTAAATATTCATCCCCTCATTTTTTAACCATTATACAATTACAGATCAATTCCTGTGAATATGTCTTTCTGTGAGTGCCTATGGGGTTCAAGTTTAAAGACAGAAGACTTACTGTAGTGCCGAACTGAGGTCAAAGTTGAAGTCCTAGCTCCTTCTCAAGAAATTGTATCCTGAGAATATTAGCCCAGGCCTGCTCATTTGTCCCCAGAGAAACCATTCGGTTTTCCGTGGGACCTGATTTCCTCAGGACCCCCAACGCCTGCGGTGCCCCCTCTTCTGAGGGGTGTCTGCTGCCAAGTTCCTGAGCACAAGCCAATCGGGACTCACCTCTCCTTCCCTGGGCCACGGCCTTCCGTTCTGGGTGTATTTGCTTTGATTCTGTCTCTTCTTTTGTCCTCCATCAGCGAATTTGCACAGTAAAGGCTCGCTAGGGGCTGGGAAGATAAGAAACCAAGCCTACATTAGCGAATGGCCCTCAGAAATAAAGTGATTATTTGAGTCACAGTGGGGCTTTGTAACGCATATCTTTTGAAGTAGTCTCGCTTCTGGGGGAGATGCTTGGCCCCCTCTTCGTCTCTCAGCTCTGTTGGCCGCTGATCTAAACTGGGCTTCAAAAAAGTCCTGGCAGACCATAAAAGCATACAACAAATATTGTTGAAAAAATAATCAGCCGCAGCGGAATGCGTGCTCGCCTTAGAAGTAAGGAGGCCAGCCCGTGTCGACCCCTTCCAGTTACGTTAGCAACGATCATAACCGGGGTTCGTGTTTGGATAAATATTTCTCCCTCAAATCAGCTCTGTTTGCGCTGGAAAAACTGTCAAACTCTGGTTTGGAAAGAGGTACTCAGGGGCTTCTTTCTATACAAAGGGGGCGATTTTGCTAATTGCAACCAAAAGAGCTACTTTTTGTCTCATTATCCCCTACAGTTTCATAAAGACTGGAAACTGATTGTTCGTCCAACCCCTTTCACTCCAATCTCCCAGTAAAATCTACTCAGAATCCCGGGGGGACTAATGATTCGAATATTAAGTGAACCCATATGATAAAATACAGTCAACGAATATGGCCCTAACAAATGAATCATGGATGATGGGGAAAATATGGTCCTCAGTGACTTATATACACTTTATCTCTTAAGAAAAAAGTGACCCAAACTAAAGTCTGACAGAACTCCTCTTCTGCAATTACACTGCAAAATGATAATCTTTTGAAAACGTAACAGGGGAAAAAAAAATGATTCTCTGTGAACTGGCGCCACCTCCGCACCCTTACTTGACTGTGAAAATTGCTGCTTGTTATTACTACCAACGTGTTTAAAAATGAATGCATTTTTAAAAAGCCATATTGGCCTAAGCAACCTGATCAATGCACCAACATGCCCGGGAGGGTTTTTGTTAGTTTATTTGTCTGAGCACAAACCAAATATCCATTTGTAAGTTTACAGTCTGAAAATCAAAATGAACCCTTTCTGCCTCGCCCCATCCTCTGGGGGAAAAATGTGTTCTACTGAAAATTAATTGTACTAATGGTTCTGCTTCTCTCCTCTCGTCCATGTCCTTTTCTTTTGTTGAGTTCTCTCCATCTGACTCTTGGTCTGACCTCATATAAGTGGTTTTGGCCCATGAGATATTAGCAAATGATACAAAATATTTTTAAGCATCGGGGCTCGCTTCTCTGCATAGCTACTTAAATATGCCCAGCCTGTCCTGCTGGAACTGAGCTACAAACAGAGATGAGTCATCCCCTACCATTCCAGCCAAGGCCAAACTAGATCAACCCATGGCCAGCACCCACACACAGCTGAGTGAGCTTGTCTAAGATCAGCAGCTGTACATAGATAATGTGCAATTGACCCCAGAAATGTGTTTAAGCCCAGATAAGTTCAGTCAAGGCCACCCAGGAATCTTTAATAAATCTTTGCTGTTTCATGCAGTAAGATTTAGAAATGGATATGTAGCATTAGTATCTTAATATATAATGCCAAAAGCCATTCTGCCTCTTTTTCACTCCCAGTTAGGCTGCTTGCACTTAACTAATCCAGCTGAAGCAAAATATTATTATGGAACTTATTTAAATTCTTTCTCCAGATGAAACCCCAAAGGGTACATGCAATCACCGGACCTCCAACTCTATGCGTAAGAAAATTTCCTGTGGGATTTCAAAAGAACATATTTACTGTATTCCTCACATCCATCAATCTATCCATTCAAATGGTGTGGTCATGCTGACGTGTGAGTTTGTCACTGGCAGTAACACAAATTTCTAGACCACCAAGTCTATAAAAACTTTAAATCTCCTGCTTATATAGAACTGTAGATTCTATCCTCTATGCTTCTTTGGATAATAACTTTAATGAGTCATACTTTCTACTGCCTAAAGGAAGACTCATTGTAATTTTTCTCCTAAAACAGATTCTTATAGACTACTAGAGACCCGGTGCAAGAAATTCGTGCAAGGGGGTGTGTGCATTCCTCAGCCCAGCTTGCACACTCTCCAATCTGGGACCCTTTGACGGATGTCTAAGTATAGTTTAACTATATTTACAGATCTAAATGGGCATTTGGACATCCCTCTCACAATCCAGGACTGCTCGCTCCTAACTGCTCACCTGCCTGCCTTCCTGATTGCCCCTAACTTCTTTTGCCTGCCAGCCTGATCACCCCCTAACCACTCCCCTGCCAGCCTGATTGATGCCTAACTGCCCCCCTGCCAGCCTGGTCACCCCTAACTGTCCTCCCCTGTAGGCTAGATCGCCTCCAACTGTCCTCCCTTGCAGGCCTGGTCTCTGCCAACTGCCCTCCTCTGCTGGCCATCTTGTGGTGGCCAGCTTGTGTCCACATGGGGGCAGCCATCTTGTGTGTTGGAGTGACGGCCAATTTGCATATTACTCTTTTATTAGATTAAATGGCTTCTCTTCTGGTTGTCCATGTTTTTATAGACTTGTTCATGTTTCTCATCTGCTTTCTAGGTTTGAGGCCTAGTTTCCTAACTTACAAGACAATGGGAATTATTATTTTTTAATTAAACATTTCTATGACTCATTTTCCTTATGTATAAAATGGGGATGATGTTGTTATTTACCTCAAAGAGCTGTTGTGAGAATTAAATGAGTTAATGCATGGCAAGGCTTAAAACAATGCACAGTACATAAAATGAACACTAAATCCATGTTGGCTGCAACTATCAACATCTCTTAGCATCTCTGTTAGCCACTGCCAGGTTTCAGCCATGAAAGCTGATCACTTGTCAGAGTCAGAGTGTTTTATCAACTGGGCTTCATTTTCATCAGCTCAGTTCCACTCTAACTCCACGGTGGCTTGGCCACAGAACGTGACTGTTCTCCAGGAATGACAAAAAGATTTGCTCATGGAGAGGATCTGTGTTTCCCAAATGGTTCTAGCTGACTAAGCTTGTCACTGGACCATCTGGCCACTGCAGCCAGGTCCCTCTTCTGAGTCAGCACTAATGCTTGACTTCACCATTATTATCCGCCCTTCCCCACCCCCCATAGGAGGCAGGTCATGTTGCTCTTATGTGTGTTAAAATGCAGTTGCCTAATGAATGTTCCTTTTCCTTTTTCCTTTTAAAATTATTATTGTTTTTGTGTGACTCAATGGCCAAAGGTCTATTGATGTCTGGATCCATCAAAGCCCTATTTTACTAACTAGAAAGAGTACCAGGCCACTCACAGAGCAATGGGTTTCGTTGACTTTTCTTTCCCTAAAATCTCCTATTAAAATGTTTGATAATAACTGTGCTAGAACCAAGTTCTAGGAAATTTTTCTTTGTTGAAAGAGATCATCTCTACCTTTAGTTTGTCCTCCAAAAAAAATTATCTCTATACTAGAGGCCTGGTGCACAGATTCGTGCACTGGTGGGGTCCCTCAGCTTGGCCTATGCCCTTTTGCAATCTGGGATCCCTTGGGGCAATGTAGTAGTATGCTGGGGAGGAGCCTGAGCCCAGGCTGGGCACCACACTGCCTCTACTCATCCTGTGCTGCCCTGATAGCACTGCAGTGGAGGTGGGAGAGGCTCCCGCTGCCAGAGCTGCACTCACCAGCCATGAGCCTGGTCTCTGGCAGTTGTCTGTCAGCTGAGTGGCACTCCCACTGTGGGAGTGCACTGACCACCAGGGGGCAGCGCAAGCCTAAGCAACTGGTTCCCGGGCTGACTGGCTGGTAGCTATGACACGCACTGACCACCAGGGCACAGAGGCTCAATGCAGGAGCTGCTGAACTGGGGTGACTTGGCAGCTGCAGTTCTCAGGTGATGTACCAGAACCAGAGAGGGGGGAGCCCCATTCCGGGTGCTTCACCCGAGGACTGCCCTCTTGCCATCTGGGACTCCTTGGGGGGATGTCAAAGAGCCGTTTTTGTTTTTTTGTTTTGTTTTGTTTTGTTTTTGCCTGATCCCTGCAGGCAAGGTCAAGGGACCCCATTGGTGCATGAATCTGTGCATCGGGCCTTTAGTATACCTATATTTATAGATCTAAAAAGCCAGAGTTTTCCCAATTCGTGTATGTATTAAATGCATGTTATTAAATATGTAACAAATATATAAGGCATATGTTTATATAAAGAAGAGAATTGATATATCTGTGCATGTATGCACATATGTATACATATGTGCACACACACACACATATATATATGTATGTATGTATATATATACATATGTATATATATATATTTTATATTTTATTGATTTTTTACAGAGAGGAAGGGAGAGAGATAGAAAGTCAGGAACATCGATTAGAGAGAGACATTGATCAGCCGCCTCCTGCATGCCCCACAGTGGAGATGTGCCCGAAAGCAGGGTACATGCCCTGAATCGGAATCGAACCTGGGACCTTTCAGTCCACAAGCTGATGCTCTATCCACTGAGCCAAACCGGTCTCGGCCACATACATATATATTTAAAAACCTTTTTTGGTGCAACCCTGGGAACTATAGAATCAGGGGGGCAGTGTTGGCAGGAAAACAAAAGGCACTGAATAAATTGCTGACTTTGGGGTTTCTTCTCCACACTGGCAGAAGCATCCTTGCCATGAAATTACCAAATGACAATATTCTAATTTGCTAAGGATCACATAAGGATAGACTATGAGACCCTGGATTTGAAACCTACCTTGAAGTTTTCCATTATTTTTTTTCAATTAAATCGTTTTTCTATTACAGTTGACATTCAATATTATATTAGTTTAAGCACAGTGATTAGACATTTGTATAAGTCTAGTGCCCTTCTGACACCAGACACAGTTATTACAATACTATTGACCCTATTCCCTATGCTGTACTTCACATCGCTGTGACTGTTTTGTAATTACCAATTTGTATTTCTCAGTCCTTTCACCTTTTTCACCCAGCTCCACCATTCCCTTTTCAAAAAATTATTTCTTATCGCCAAGCTAAGAGAAACTTGAAATGTCATGGAGTGAGACTTTCTTAACTTCCAGCTGAGATGTTTTTGTGAATTGTCTTTCACAGTGTCTTAGAAGCCTCAAGTCCTAGCCACCTGATATTTGAGACTCTTCAATACGCTCTGGATTTTAATAATGACTTATTTATATTTCCCAATGTTGTTAAATTGAAACAACTGCGGTTACTTACTAATTTGACGATGATTATGATGGAGGTAGGGGAGTAATAGAATCACAATGAGTTACTAAATGAATAAAATATAAAACCCCGGAAACAAAATTTTAAGTGTGTCATTAAAAAAAAAAAGGTGAATATATCCATAATATTATCCTTGAATTCCAGGAATATAATTTTGATTTTTAGCTTGGGGTGGGTAGGGTGGGAGAAGAGATCTATTTCATTGAGAGTGGTAGAGATAACATTAGTAAATCAGGTGAATTAAAATACATACACTCTCCTAGTGATTAGGTGACTCCTAAATATATTGCAAGATAAAATTCAAACTCCTTGATGAGAAGAGAATTTGTCCTCTTCATCTTGTCTTTCCTTATGCTCCTCCCAGGTCTGAGTGGTTTACAGTTGTCTCACCTCTAAATGCCCTTCCTCTTGCCAAGAATGTCCTTTCCCACCTTCCCTCTCCACTAGCTCCCACCTCCACCTACCCCGCCTACCCCACCCCCACACACAGACCCTTCATCTGCAAACTAAATCACTCATCAGCCTTCAGGATGTAGCTCCAATGTCACCTACTTGGGGAAGCCTGCATTGACTTGACTCCAGAGTGAAACTGCCTAGTGCTTACTCCGCAGACTCTCCCTGGCTGCATGCTGTTTTGTTTGTGTTCAGTTCTTTGGCAGCAGCAATTGATTTCCAGGGTTGCGGGTTAAAGGTAATGATGCTAGCTGAGGATAGGGTGTAGATTATACCGGTTTGTGCAGACATTGTTGATATCGTTTCCCCGAAAGTAAGGCATCCCCCGAAAATAAGACTTCTAGTTTTGCCTCTCGCTGTAATATAAGGCATCCCTCTCAAAATTAGATCTCCCTAATAATAAGGTCTCCCTGGAATATAAGGCCCCCAAAGCTACTGTAAAGGCATCTTATTCCTGTTTTAAAGAGACCTCATACTGCCTGAACAGCTCTGGCTGCGCTGTGGCCAATCAGTGAGCTGGTTTGTGATGACAACTACTACTGTACCATAGATAGGTAATAAATTTCCTTTTTTTTTTGTTTAACAATAAATGTGTAGCGTATTCTTCTTCATGGAAAAATAAGACATCCCCTTAAAATAAGACCTAGCGCATCTTTGGGAGCAAAAATTAATATAAGACACTGTCTTATTTTCGGGAAAACAGAGTAACATGTTACACAAAGGTATATATAATACTCTAAAGCAGTGGTTCTCAACCTTCCTAAGGCCGTGATCCTTGCATACAATTCCTCATGTGGTGGTGACCCCCAACCATGATATTTTGCTACTGTTATGCATTGTGATGTAAATATCCGCATTTTCCGATAGTCTTAGGTGACTCCTGTGAAAGGGTCATTCGACCCCCAAAGGGGTCGCGACCCACAGGTTGAGAACCACTGCCCTAAAGCAATGCTATTCAAAGTGTAGTCCAAGGACCAGCTGCACTCTATCAACACCAGGAGCCTTTTGATTTCTGAATGCAGAGTCTTCGGCCATCCCAGATCTACTGAATCAAAACCTGCAGTTGAGCCAGATCCCCAGGTGACTGGGTGAGAACACTCAAGTTTGAGAAACGGGGATTTGATTATGATTGCCTGCTTAACAGAAGGAATACTTCTTAGATATGAAACAGTGATCCTCTGAGTAATGAGATGATTTCAGCAGCACAGAAATATCATATTGTCTACGATTTCCTTATGGTATTGTTGCCAATTAATTTTGGTTAGTCTCTTTTAACAGTAGTTAAAATAGAGACTAAATGAAAGAGACGCCTTGGTGGAAGTGCGTCGCAGCTAAAAGCCACAGATTGCAATGTGCTAGCAGACATTATGGTCTATCATGTAAGTGGGGAGTATTTAAAATATAATTATAACAATGCACAGCAATAACGTTGCATGGCAATTATGAAGGAGTAATTACCATTTGCTTGCTTAGTGGAGTTCTTATACTCTTCTAAACTTTGTATTAAATGTGAAACATCCAATGCTGAGATTGATAGGATGTAGCCTAATGATTTCTAGGACTTGCTGTTTTAAATAAACAAACAAAACAGCAAATATTTTGCTCAGCAATATTAATGTAAAATTTAAAATTTTGATTGTCTATTGAAAGTTAACGTCTTCAGTTTTATGAACCACTAAGAATGTTCTCTAACATCATATCCTACAAGTCCATATTGACATTTGAACTAATACATATCAATAGCAGAATTTCTACTGCCCCTTAGAGAAATTGAACATTTTATTTTTATCATTTAATTTAAAAAACTCTGCTATTTATAATAGATTGTGGTAATGGTATGACTGTATATCTCTTTATTATTGTAAGTTACAGTTCTGGTGGTTTAAATATTAAATTTTAAAATTCATCACCTCGGAGAAATTATAAATATTATTTCAGAAAAAAATAGAATAAAAGTAGAGTGGGAGGAAGTGGGTGGTGAAGATACCTAATGACAACAGAAGCAGTTTATTGGAGGTGGGCTTATAAAACCTCCGAGTAAAAGTAGAGGGATGAAATAAATAAATTTTAAAAAAATTAAGAACTATAATTTAAAATGCAATACAATGTCTATCTAGGGACTGTCTTTTTATGTACATGTGACTCAATTTTCTTTTTTGCTTTGTTTTTTACTTAACAGTATGTCTTGGAGATCTTTCTTGTCAGTATATATAGAGCTAATTCATCTATATTATAATGTCTACATTATAGTCAAGTATAAACATACCAGTTTTTTAATGTTTTACTGTTATAAAAATAAAGCTGCAATAAACACCCTTGCATGTATATGTATACATAAGCAAGTATGTTTTTTAGGATACTTACGTGTAGAATTGCTGGAGTAAAGATTCTTCACATTAAAAAAAAATAAAATAAAAGACTTTTTAAAAATCCACAAACTGCCTCTGTGCTTTTCCGGGTAAGTTGCACATTAAAAAGATGCTCATACTAATGATGAAACGATGACGCATATTGAAGGATGTTAATCAAACTCAAATATTTTAGCAAGTCTGTGCATTAAAAATACCAAACTGCCGAGACTGGTTTGGCTCAGTGGATAGAGCCTCGGCTTGAGGACTGAAAGGTCCCGGGTTCGATTCCGGTCGGGGGCATGTACCTTGCTTGCGGGCACATCTCCACTGTGGGGTGTGCAGGAGGTGGCTGATCGATGTCTCTCTCTCATCTATGTTTCTGACTTTCTATTTCTCTCCCTTCCTCTCTGTAAAAAATCAATAAAATATATTAAAAAAACAACAACAAACAAACTGAAATCTCCTCCACATATGGTATCTGCTGCCCCATCCTGGACTTTGCACCTGGCTAAGTGGTCACTATCTTGACAGGCAGAAAGAGAAGTAAAAGGCACTGATAGATGGTGATGGATGCTATCGCTGAGATATGTATGACTAGGTATTTCGGAAAGACAGGATGGATATTAATTTCTGGCACTGCAGTCTTACAACATCCTCTCGTTTAGAAATCATGTCCAATAACCCAGGGACTTTTGAAACTTCTCAATTTCCCTGCACGGCTCCCCCTGCACCACCTGCCCGGTCACAATGGAGCACACGAAGGGCTGATGCCAAGTATTACACGGTCTGGCTGAAGAGCAGGCTTCCATCACACGTTTGCTGAAGGGAACTATGAGTGAACGAGGCGACACAATGACAGCATTAGCGGAAATACCTTTAGAACACGTGGGCCACCAAGACCTGAAGTTGGAACCTGGCAGCCTCACAGTGGATGTGAATTCCTTCCAGCTCGTGCTGTGATTCGCCAAAGTCCTAACCTTCCTGCTGTCCTATGCCTGACCAGTATTACTCATTTCCTTCCCTGTGCGGACAGGAGTAGCCTGTACTGATTTGGGGTAAAAATGAAAGATATAAGTGTATTTCTTGCTAATTCTATATTAGAACCATGTTCTTACTTTCCCACATTTATTCCAAAACTAGAGGCCCAGTGCACGAAATTCATGCATGGGGGTCAGGGGAGGGAAAGGGTATCTTTCAGCCCAGTCTGCTCCCTTTCCAATCTGGGGCACCTTAAGGGATGTCCACTGCTTGTTTAGCAGTTGGACATCCCTCTCACAATCCAGGACTTCTGACTCCCAACTGCTCACCTGCCTGCCTTCCTGATTGCCCCTAACTGCTTCTGTCTGCCAGCCTGATCACTCCTAATCACTTCCCTGCCTCTCCCCTGTGGGCCTGATCACCCCTAACTGCCTTCCCCTGCAGGCCTGGGTCATCCCCAACTTCTCTCCTCTGTGGCCTGATCACCCCTAACTGCCTTCACTGCAGGCCTGGTTCCTCCAAACTACCTCCCTTGCTGGCCTGATCGCCCACAACTGCCCTCCCTTTGAAGGATTGGTCCCTGAATACTGCCCTCCCCTGCTGGCCATCTTGTGTCCACATAGGAGCAGGATCTTTTGACCACATGGGGGCAGTCATCTTGTGTGTTGGAGTGATGGTCAATCTGCATATTACTCTTTTATTAGATAGGCTAGAGGCCTGGTGCACAGGTGGGGGCCAGCTGGTTTGGCCAGAAGGGTGTCCTGGATCAGGTTAGGTGTTCCCTTGGGGCGTGGGGTGGCCTGTATGAGGGGCCTGTGGTGGTTTGCAGGCCCACCATGCCCCCAGGTGACCCAAGTGGAGGCCCTGGGTTCTGGGATTTATTTATCTTTTACAATTGAAACTTTGTAGCCTGGAGCAGAGCTAAGCCTTCTGCTCACACAGCCATTGAAACTTTGTTGCCTAAAGCGGAGGCCTGGGCCGGCCACGATTTGAGGGAAACTTGGCTTCCTCCATCTCCAGGGGCAACTCAAGCCTCCCTCCTGCTCTTTCTGTGGCTGCAGCCATCTTGGTTGGGTTAATTTGCACACTCGCTTGGATTGGCTGGTGGGCATGGGTGGTGGGCATGGCTAGTGGGTGTAGCTGAGGTACAGTCAATTTGCATATTACTCTTTTATCAGATAGGATAACTTGTTTCTATTACACCCAGTTTTGTCAAGTCCCCAATTTGTCTGCAAATGATTTGTTATATTCTTTCCCACATATGCTCAATACGTGATAGATTTCTTATGTATATAGATATGTGTGTGTGTGTGGTATTTACTTGCCTATCATCTATCTTATATCTCTCTTTAGATACAGAGATAGCAAGTTCTACATTTAAAGCACGTTTTTTTTCTGGAAAACACTCCATGAAGGTTATGATACAGAATTATTATATTTGGTAGAATGAGCTATTTGGTTACATTCCATTTCAACTTCTAGCACCCTCTTTACCAGTTAACTGTGTCTTGTACACTGAGATAAGCAGGTGTAGTTATTTGGGTAGTCCTTAGTTGTAATAAACTTCTAGCCTAGCAGGTATATGTATGTGAATCTATATGTATGTGAATCTATATATACATATATATATAGCCTCTGTCAGATGATTCTAAAACATATTTAATTCAAACCCTTGATTTTGTCAATAAATGAATGCCCTGCTATACTGGGGTAGCTGATGGAAAACTAACACCCAGAACTCTATTCTCTACATTTTGCCTTCCAACTGCTTACATTTTACCTTCCTTTACCATTGGAGGTAAAAAAAAAATGAGTTTTACGTAGTTCTTGTGATTGACTTCATAATTTGGGGCTGGAAGTAAAAGATATAATATACATTAAGATCTGATTACAGTGGTTCTCTGCCCACGGGTTGAAATTAGAACTCCAACTAAACAACCGATAAAATCTGCTACCATTGCCACTCTAATAATAGTTCATTTTGACAGGACAGACACATTTCATGGGTAATATTTACAAGTGTCACACACATGTTTACCGCTGTCATTTAGGCCAAAACAAGCACAACAATGTCAACTCAAAAAAGTGGAAATAAATAAAAAGTTAAGGACATACTTCGAAGAAGGTGTAATTTGGTGTGCATTCCTAACATTACCCCACAGTAATGGACTAATGATTATATTTAGTTTCAAATATAAAACGCCCCATAGCGATATTAAAAGTTTGCTTAGACACATGGCAGAGAAAGCCACTGCTTGATAAATAATGCTATGGTCTATGCAATTACCCCAAACTCACCTCTCTGTTTTAACTTTTAAAATGCCATTTTTCACTTAACAATTCTCTGATAATTCTTTTTCATGTAGGAAAATATTTTTTTTTAAAGAAAAACCAAAACACATCAGGGGAGTAACAGTAACAGAGAAAACTAATGTTTTCTAGAAGATGGAATGCAAAGGTTAAAGGTTAAGTTTGGCTGATTTTATGGGAATATGATTGAAACATTATCTGTGCTGAAAAAAGACACAGTTTGGTACCAAGAAAGTGGCAAGTACCAGTAGTTCCAAGAAGCATTGACTGACTGACCCTAGAACCAACTAACGTATGGATTCAACTACAAACTGAGGAATGTTGTATGATTAGAAGACAAAACATCAAGGAAAAGACTCCTGAGATAAAGAGTCTTCAAAAATAAAAGAATCTCATTTATTGACCAAGATGGACCACTGTCTGGTCTTGCCTCATTCCTCCATCTTCTGCATTTCATCAATATACTGGCCTCTGTTAAACTCTTTGCATACTATATATAATGTTTGTAGATAATTGCATACTGCATGGAATATGTCATATTTTTCCAGAAAAAAATGATACAAAGTAGAAAAAAATGCAGCTTTCATCTTATAGTGCAATTATCCCTTGGTATTAAAATAAATAAAGAAGCAAATACAAAAACAAATGGAAGGACACATATAAAGTTAATTAATTCAAAGTATATAAAAATTAAAAAGCGTAAGACTTCTCAACTACCCTCCTCATTTTTCTTAGAATCCCTCCCAGGAAAATGCATGAATATGTATCTATTCCATTTATCTAATTATTTATTTTTTTATTAATTCCAAGAGGGCACTATTGCTTCACAGGTGAGCTTTGTTCTTTGTTTACTTTAATTCTACATCAAGAATTTTCCCTATTACCATACATCACCCTTTTAAAATGCTGCTCAATGTGGTAGCATAGTTATCATGTACAATCCTATAAAAGGCTAATATGCAAATCGACCAACCGGCAGAACAACTGGTTGCTATGAAGTGCACTGACCACCAGGGGGCGGACGATCAACACAGGAGCTGCCCCCTGGTGGTCAGTGAGCTCTCACAGGGGGTGTGCTGCTCAGCCAGAAACTGGGCACACAGCTGGCAAGCACAGCAGTGATGGCAGGAGCCTCTCACACCTCCTCAGCAGCGCTAAGGATGTCTAACTGCCACAGACAGCGGGGCTAAGCAATCAGAAGGACATCCACCGAGGGCTCCTGGACCGTGAGAGGGCACAGGCTGGGCTAAAGGATCCCCTAGCCCCTGAGTACATGAATTTCATGCACTGGGCCTCTAGCAATTTATAAATGTCCATCAGTAGGGGATCAGCTAAATCTTATTAAATTCCCAAGATGCATTTCCATGTTCTTCTCCACTATTAAGAGAATTTAATTTGACTGAAGCCAGGAGCTGGGTCCTGTCCACTTTTGTCTAGCATCCGCCCCCGTGGCTTCTCCGAGTGGCTGGGGGTTAATGCACATTTCAGTATCTGTTGATCAGATTACTAAATACATTCAGGCAGACAGAATAATTTCTTAAGATTCCTTCTTTTAATTACATTTTAAAGGATTAAAGAGCAAGGGCACAACTATTTTCCTCTTTGAGAGAGCATAAGAGTCCCACAATTTTTATATTTCAATATAACTAGCAAGTGTACTTGAAAAAGAAAAACAACAAAACAAAACACAAAAGAATGCCAAGTCCTAATCCCAGGCGTAGCACTGACTTCATGTGGTTCTCACATTAACTGCTGTAGGTAAAAACAAACGGTGAGGAAAAGACAGAAATGACTCTCTCAGTAAAAAACATCAGCTATTAGCATAACCAATGGATATAGACACTGGGGCGGTGGGGGTTTGGCCAGGGTGGGAATGGCTGGGGAGAGGGAACATTCAAAAGGAAAAAAGGAGACATGTAAAACTTTAGACAATAAATTAAAAAAAATTTAAATTAAAAACATCAGGTTCTTCCCAGTCTCTACTTACAGTCCACCACCAATGCAAAACACACACAGGCGCCCCCTAAAACTGAACTCAAGTTCGGGTCAAGAAAACATATCTCAATTTCTCACATGCTGTTCCTAAGCATATATCTCCCGTGCTAGAGGCTGAAAGAATTCCCCAAATGCAGTGAGCTGAGTTAGTGGAAATAAATATAATTCCAGTTTCCAAGTGAACGCTGTATATTACACTGTAAGTATCAGTTAACAGGCTGGCGGTATCAGTGGATGAGAACCTTCCCTTCGGTGGGTGAAGGATTTACCGGGGCAACGGCACGGAACTGATCTTTTCTAATTCGAGAGCCGAGGTACCGGAATTGCGACGGTTTGCAGAGTGCTTCTGTAGCCTAAATCACTTACCCACCAAACACTATATAAATTTAACCCAGATAATAAAAATTGAGGTTTTCAGAGAGATGTTAAAGACCACCTATGGGCTGTAAACATCTATGGATAAATTAATCTGAGGCGTAAAAAAAAAAAAAATTAAGCAAATAGCTTGGCAGCCCCCACCTCTGGAGGAGTTTCCTGCCAAAACAATGCATACAAATGGCGCTCCAATGAAATACCCCTTGGTTCTTGCTATAGCAGCGAAAGGATTAAAGAGCTTAGGGATAGATTACCGCAGGGAAAGGTTTCAGTAACTGTCCTAAATCCATTTTTTTCTTAGATAGGTACTGATCCCTCCACTGGGACCGAACATTAAAGGTCTGTTAGATGGGTTCCAATTGCCAATAGGTCTTGCTAAAAGGCAAACTTTATCATGTTAATCCCCTGCATGTTTACCTGCAGGATAAAATCCAGGCCCCTTAGCACAAAACAGCCCTCCGACAGCAACGGAAATATACACCTCTCCCTGTCCTCTGACAGGGTTACTCAGAAAGGACAGCTGCCTTCCGCAGCTTCCGATTTGCTTCTACCGCTCTTTCTGTCCGGACTGCCTTCCCTCTTTCCCAATTAATCACTTTCATAGAATCCTGCTTGATTTTTTTACCTCCCAGTTCCACGTTCTCATACAGTGAGCTTGCCATTAATTAATTTTTAATACATCCATTGAATTTATTTATTCATCCTTGCCGGAGGTTCATTTGAAGTTAATTTGAAGCCTGGTGCCATAGACCATGGATAGTGCTGTCCATGGAAGTTTCAATCAGTGAATTCCAATGGATACAGGCCTAACCCTTAGAGAATCTTCATTCTGATAGCAAAGCAGACATTACCCTAGCAATTAAAGAAAACCTCAAGTCAATTCCAATCTCTTCTTTTCCGCATTTGTCATGGAGACATCTCACTTGGTATGTGTAGCACACCTCAGCTCATTCATGTTCATTTGGCTTTCTCTACTGACTTAAAAGGCTCTTGAGGGTAGGGTCCCTGCCTGACTCATCTTTGTATTCCCAAAGCATAACCTAGTTCCTGGAACTAACAGTTCACACACACACACACACACACACACACACACACACTTCTCTGGCAAACTCTTTTCTTCAGAGCAGAAGACACTCCGAAAACTGTCCTATGGCTTGAAGACAGCAGGACACACTGTGATTACTCATTTTGCATCCACTCAGCTGAATAAGCCAAGACTGCAGTTGAATCCAATTGGGCAATATACGTATCTGTGAAACTTAATATGTCTGCATAAAGAGAGTCTTTTGATTTCGTAATAAATCATTGAATGTTTGATACATTTATAAAGAAGGCCTTCTCATTTAAAGTAGGCCCTGTGCATAGTGTGTCCCAGGTTCGATTCCAGTCAAGGGCATGTACAGGAGCGTGCAGGAGGCGACCAACTGATGTGTTTCTTTCACATCGATATTTCTCCCTGTCTTTCCCTCTCTCTTCCACTCTCCAAAAATCAGTGGGAAAATATTCTCAGATGAGGCTAAAACAATAAAGTAAAGTAGGCACTGGAAACATTTTCCCTGTCTCCCAAATATCACCAATTCTGCTCGTCACACATCTTGGACACAGTTTTAAGTAATTGCAGTTTGGCAGCGTGCTCTATTTTTTATTTAAAAAATAAACATAATCAGAGGAGTGTTTGGTGTTGAATACAGCATGTTATTTCCTGGGCATGGTGATTAGATCTAACACATGTAGAAGCAGTCACCAACCAGGAATTCAAAAAAGCTTTTCTGAAAGGAGTAAGTTATATTTGACTCAGCTCTCGAAAACTGAGGAGAAAAAGGTATGATTTATAGGATCCTTTTGCTACTAATTAATTTTATTTCCGTATCTCGATTTTACCATTTATTCATTATAAGACCTTGGATCAGCCACTTTAAAATAGCTGCAACTTACTTATAAATCGTGGCTGCCTCCTAACTCATAGGATCATGTGACTTTACATTCGGCAGTAACATATAGTAAATGTCTGTTGAATAAATTATGGGGAGTTATTATGTGGCCATTACGTAACGCAGACCAGAAAATTGCTTTTATGAACCATGAAGCACACACAAAAACATCAGGAATTTTTAATATTGTTGGGGAACATATAAAAAAGTACTACTTTTGAAGTAGTTCTACTTTTATTCCCACCACAGGAATTGCACAGTCGATTGAAAATGGTCCTTAAACTCTCCAGTCATTCCGCTGATAAAATTTCAGAAGTGATGAGTGTTCAAAGGTTCTATTTTAACCTGTAAGACGTAAAGGGGTAAGAGGAGAGTGGCCCTTTTTTTCATGGATTATGATCTGTTGTACCTGAGTCAACTTTGTAAAAAGACCAAAATGTGCTACATCACTCTAAACCACTCTGCTTTGTTTCACTCTTGTGGACACAGCCTGTAAGAGACCCTGTCAAAGTTGTCAGATAATGGAAAGGACAAAGTACTTTTCCATTCTCTACTTTTTCCACTGGGAAGGCTCTTAAAGAAAGTGAGCTAACCTCAAACCAGCATCTGACTTGCTTTCTCCACGAAAATGAAAGAAAACAATCTTCTCACTCGCTTTGGTGAACTGCTCCAATCTTTTTTTTTTTAAATATATTTTATTGATTTTTTTACAGAGAGGAAGGGAGAGAGATAGAAAGTCAGAAACATCGATGAGAGAGAGACATCGATCAGCCGCCTCCTGCACACCCCACTGTGGAGATGTGCCCGCAAGCAAGGTACATGCCCCCGACCGGAACTGAACCTGGGACCTTTCAGTCCGCAAGCCGACGCTCTATCCACTGAGCCAAACAGGTCTCGGCAACTGCTCCAATCTTGATCCTGGGCTCATCACACTGGAACCTTTCTAAATCTGAGGCCTTTAAAGGAGCAGAGGCCATTTTTTCAGAAGGAGGAGGGCATCTAGAATCAGTCAAATGGTTATTCACCTGGGTAGCTGGTTCTAAGCAGAATATCCATACTTTAAAAGCAATCACTTGCTTTCTCATATGAGATGTTGGTTCTGAGAAGTCTGGTTTTAGATGGTCAGGAGGAAGAAACCCTTGCTGCTTTTTTTTTTAAATATAATGAGAACACATATATCAGAATATTCTCCTGGCTGGTAAATATAAAAAAACGGAAAAAGAGTAAATTTCAACTTAAGATTTGATATAAACTGTAAGTTCTAAAGAACAGATGAATGTGTGTGTTTTTTTAAAGGTGAACTATATATTTACCAATTTTGAAATAAAGCCTCTCTTTTGTGTTTGACATTGTGTTAGATGCTTTAGAGCACTATTGTATTTATTTTTCAAATAACCTGCTTGTGAATTGAAATCCATTTTTTTTTTCCTGTGAGGTGAAAAACTACAGATCAGAGGGTTTAGGCAAATTGAACAAGTATACACAGATAACAAATGTCAGAGCCAGGATTTAATCACAGGTCTTTGATACTCTATAATTCATTCCATATCATACTGTCCTCTCCTTCTTACATATCACAATTTACACAATCTTAAATAATTACAGCCTTTTCTCAACAGTAGGAGAACACGAAGGGTATTTATCCATTCAACAATTATTTATTGAGCATTATCTGTCACAATTATAGATCCTGCAGACTAAACTAGTGAAAACCAAGTCCCTGCTGTCACAGACATTATATTGTATTAAAGAGACAGCCAATAAATAGGCAAATACAAAAATATTATTTCCTTTGTGTTAAGTGATGGGAAGAAATAACCAAGGCAATGTAAGGGGCAGAGGATGACAGGGAGGCGGTGATATTTTAGATCTAGAAATCTGGAAAGATCTAGACAAAGACCTAATTAAGAGAAAGAAGAGAGCTTTGGAGATATGTGGAAGAAAGTTATTCCAGGTAAAGGGACAGAAAATAAATGCCCAGAGGTACACGTGTGCTTGGCTCTTTTTGGAAAAATGGCAATGAAGTGTGGGACTTGAGTTGAGGGAGGAGGAAGGTGATGGAGGAAGAGATCAAAGAGTTAGTAGTGTTCTCCTTTTTGTGCCAAAAGGGAATTTGGTACCTCAACGGGGGTGAAAACAAAGAATCCTCAGGAGAAAGACCCATCTTATGGGGAGAGAACTGAGTTTCAAGGGATCACTGTTTCTCATTACGTGGAGATAGTTGCACTGCCAAACCTAAAGATTTGGGTTTTGTTTCTTTGTAAAGATAGCAAATCCCACTATGGAATAGATGTTTGCGTATTTACAGAAGAGTGTTGGAAGAGAGGCCATCCTTATTCTATCAGGGCTGGCCTTCCGATTCTCAATAGGGACCAAGATAGACATTTCCTTCCATGAGGCTCAAAGGAGTGGAGGAAAGAAAGAATAATGTAATCTCAAAGGAACCAGAGTTTTCACGGAAGAAAGGTGGGAAGTGGAAAAATAAGAAGAAAGCTCCTTTTGGGGGCATTTATTCCTGTATCTTCAGTGATCAATAACCAAAGAAGTAGATCAAATGTTTTGTAAATTATTATGTTACTCTAATACAGCTGGTCTCCATCATGGTCCAGTCTCAGCATGGAATCAAGTGTAAAGAAAAACAATGAAAACAGTAAAACAACAATTCAAATCTACCCTATTATCTTTCATATATATATATATATATATATATATATATATATATATATATATGAAAGATAATATATATATTTCCAAGAATGTCTCATTAATAAGTATCCCTCTCCTTTTCCACTTTCTCTGTGATGGAACAATGTCATGAGAGTTATAACATTTCATGCATTTAATCTCTGCTTAGGTTTTTGATTGTCCCACATAATTGTAAGCCTGACTTACCAATGGCATAAAACCTCTCAAATATCTGAAAAAAAACACACAAAAAAACAAAAACAAAGAAAACTGCTCTTGTATCCCTGAACATCTGCTTTGTCTTTAAAAAAATAACTTCTCTTTAAGGAAATTTTCAAATACACACAGAAGAGGATAGTATAATGAAATCTCCATAGTCTTCTCACCCCATTTCATGATATAGTTTTCAAATATTCCCATCTCTTTTTTTGGCCAAAAGTAATTTTAGGAAATTCACAGAATATGTAAATCGTTTACATAAAAGCCCATGATTATTCTTTAGGTCTTTGGACTTCCCTGGGACTTTCTAAGTTCAACAGTAGCTCTAGAACTTACAGGTATCCCTGAGCAAAATCTACAACATAGTGCAACTACATGCACAAGCTCTAAGTCAAAGAGAAGACAAAACAGACACCGCTGGGCTTCTATTAAATATGGATTATTACAGAATAGGATTTCATCAGCAAAATAGCACAGTTCATAAAATACAGGCATAGGAAGGTAAGTGGCTGGCCTACAGGAGAAAGATCCATAAATGCATCCCTAACAGCACTGGCTGGCTAACATATAAGCCCTATGGCTGCCTTGGAGGGAAGCACTTCTCTGAGCTGTCCTCTCCCTCCTTAAATGACCGAGAAACATACATTTAGCTCCTTCATTGTCACAGACATAAGGGGGCATCCAAGAAAAAGGAGCATGTAGAGTTATTTTTGTCCTGTATTGAGAACAGGTGTCCCTGACTCTACAAAATATGAATGGGAAATCCACATCCCACCGTGTGTGTTCCTAGTGTTTTACTTAAAACACCAAGTTAGCATGGCCCAAATGTATCCCCTTTACTGGATTTAAAATGACTAGACTGATTGCTTCATGAGAAAAATAATTTTAAAAGAGCCACTGGACGGATACCGCGCCTACCAAGCATTATTATGGCGCTGGTCCAAGACTTAATATACAAAATTATAGATCTTGGCCCTGGGTAATTTTAATCTCTGCCCATAATAACAGGCCTTCAGCTGCCACAGGCAAGGGCTTTGTGTGCTGAAATTGGAACTCTGACCCTGAGATACAAAGTCATAATGAATAAGTGCCAAGAAAAAAATAAAGATTCCAGAACTTGCAGGAGTTACAAATAAACAAACATGGATCAGGTTATTTTTCCATACAATGTGCATCTTCTAGGACATTGTATTTTAAGATCAGGGAAGGTAGGAACTCTTATTCAATTTAGACTACTTAATTGGACATGGTTGAGAAGATAAAAGGCGGGTTTAATTCACAATTCTAAACGACTTCATCCATTTATCTCTCAAAACGCAGGCTTTCCCAAGATTATGTCAGGTTAAAAACATCCCTGAAATGACAAATGTATTTACTCCGTGCTACTTGTTATCCTGTATGTCACAAAATATGGCCTCTTCTATCTTTCACTTTTTCTTGCGAACTGCATCAGATGGGCATGGAAGCGGTAAGCTACAACAAACTAATTAATTGACTCAAAATTCTAGCCTAATATTTCATCTCATTAGCAAAAAACAACAACATATTTATTAAATAAGGAAGCTATATAAGCCTATTGTGAATTAAAAGTACTCTTTCTTCCTGGTTAATCAATTCATATGAACCTTGGCTGCAACTTGAATGGAAAATCATTTTTTTTGTTTTTGACCCTCAAGTAAAATTTATTTGCCCGGATTGATGTCTCTCTTTGTAAATTCCATCAGATGTTTCCTTAGAGGACATTATGAACTGCTAAATTGAGTTTAGGACTTTGCTGCGACAGAGCACGGAAAAAGAAAGATACTAATTCATCTCATTATAGAATTGCATTCACAACAGTAACCCAAAAATAGATACAATCCTAAACTAAATGTAGAATTCTCAATATGCCGGAAGCTATACCTTCTATATTTCAGTACCATCCACCCAATTTGCTCAGGTCCCAAATCTTTCTTGACCTCCACATCCCAATCTTTCCTTTTGACTTTACTTTCAAAACACATCCTAAATCTTTCCACTTTTGTCCACCTCCCACCCTACCTCATAGTTCCAAACTGAGCCCCCATCTCTTTCTGACATTCTGCAATAGCCCCTACTATTGGTTTTCCATCGTCAATAGTGATCTTTCTCAAGTAAAACCCGTGGCATGTACCTCTCCTGCTGAAAAACCTGTAACCGTTTGTCATCGATCATACAAAATACATATCACGTTCTTTTCACAGACAAACGTCCCTACTTACCCCCATGGCCTCCTTTCTAACCACCCGGCCTCCTGCTCACTCTGCTCTAATTACATTGGAAGAGTCCAGATTAACTTTTGCTTGTGGGCTTTTGCACTTGAAATTCGGCCAAGAATGCTCTTCCCCCAAATACCTTCGTGTCACTCAAATCCCAGCTGAAACGTTGCTTCTTCAGAGAGGCCAACCCTGACCGTACAGAATTAAATATTCACCAGACAGTCTTTCTTTCTGTAGTTATAGGAATCATCATCATCTGAAATTACAGAGCTGATTATTTTGGCTTGATTATTGCCTGTTTCCCTGTTCACTGACCCAGAATCTAAATTCCAGGAAAGCAATAATCCTGCTGGTCTTTGTTATGGCTTATACCTAGCCTTTAGAATACAGTAGACACTTAATAAATACCTGTAGGATGAAATGTTAATAATCGTATATACCTGACACAAATAGAAAAAAAAATCACTATTTTATTAGTTTCTAAAGCTAAAATGAATAAAGCAATTTTACCACCACTAAATTAAAAGCACACACATACAGGTATTTAACTGGTTTAATCAACTGATAGATAAAATGAAGAGTAAAAATATATAGTAACAACAAAAATGCCATTTTTTTTTTGGAGAAAATACTACCTGGCAATACTATTACATTTAATCCCTATAACAATCTGATAAGGTAAGCTAACTCTATATTGGAAGTAAATAGAGTTTTAAAAGTTTGCCCAAAGTCATGGAGGTAGATGTGAACTCTTAGCTATAAACTATTCTGCCTCCAAAGTGGTGATGATGATGATGATGATGATGACAGTAAAGACTGCCACTAACATTTATTGAGCTAAGTATATACCAGGCACTTGCTAAGCATTTTAGATGTTGTGGGAAAGACCATACCTACACATATCAATGTTTCCAGCCTTCCTTGTGTTTCCAAGTCTCCCTGGCCTATAAACTAACCAACATGACATATGTCACTTCTGATGCAGGTCTCCAGGGCTGGTGTGCCTCTCCCATCTCCGATCCCCTGCCATAATGTCTGGGGAGACTGTGTCTTATAGCTGGTGCAGTCTCCTTTCACCTGCTGTCTGAGCGACAGTGTACAGCAGAGCTCTTAACAATGTAGATAGAACAAGCATGTCAAACTCGCGGCCCACGGGCCACATGCCTGGTTTATTTGACCCATATTAGCCTTTGAGTTTGACATGCTTGCTCTAGGGCAGTGGTTCTCAACCTTTCTAATGCTGCGGCCCTTTAATACAGTTGTTCTTCATGTTGTGGTGACCCCCAACCATAAAATTATTTTCGTTGCTACTTCATAACTGTAATTTTGCTACTGTTAATGAATCATAATGTAAATATCTGTTTTCCGATGGTCTTAGACTCTATAGCAGCAGTTCTCAACCTGCTGGTCATGACTCACCAGTTGAGACCTGCTAGCAGAGTCGCCTAATTTTATGGTTGGGGGTCACCACAACATAAGGAACAACTGTATTAAAGGTTCGCAGCATCAGAAAGGTTGAGAACCACTGCTTTAGATCATGAATAGAATATAACATTTTTATTATATTTTTTTATATGTTTTATTGATTTTTCATAGAGAGGAAGGGAGAGGGATAGAAAGCCAGAAACATCGATCGGCCACCTCCTGCACACCCCCTACTGGGAATGTGCCCGCAACCAATGTACATGCTGTTGCCCAGAATCGAAACTGGGACCCTTCAGTCCGCAGACCGACGCTCTATCCACTGAGCCAAACCAGTTTCGGCCAGAATAGTATAACAATTTTAAAATGAGTTAAGCTACTGAGATTTGAGAGTTAATTATCACTAAATGCTATTCAGCCCAATTAAAATACAGCATCTCATTTATGTCCTAAACAGGTCATTGAGGTGCATTATTACCTCATTTTACAACTATTTAAATAAGCCTTAGTAATATAAATAAATCATTAAAAATTCCATAATTAATAAATGGTCGAAAACACCAGTCCATCTGAATCCAAAGCATGAACTATCCACAGAAAATTGTATTCAGTCCCATTAGTGAGATTCATTCCTTCACAGGACATAATTTTAAATATTCAATAATGATATTAATCATATTGCCTTATGTTGTATAACCTCGTAGAGAGTCTAAATTAAAGGACAACTAAAAGTCATATTGTCTTACCAAGAAGTATGCTCAAATCACACATTCATTTATGGCAACATTTCTGTGCCCTGTGCTCCCTAACAAACCTTAAACACAAACTCTCATGATTGTGAAATTTTATTGACTAGTCCACTCATAATTGTTTGATGATTTGTGAATTCCCCATTGCTGTCCATTTTATCAGAAATCACGAATTGTGCAGGTCCCCAAGGGAATTAATTATGGGCAAAGCAATGCAAAGAACCTTCTCAGCCCATCTCTGTGAAAGTGGTCAGTTATTTTACGGTTAGAACAGTATTTATATAACCAGGGAATTTGTGCCACATCTATCTGCATTCTTCCTGGTATAGACAGAATTACTACCAAGAACAGAAAATGTAAACCTATAACCTATATATTTTTAATATGAACCAAAGGAAGAATGAAGCCAAGTATTACAAACCATGGTTTGCCCCTCCCCCCACCACATACACATCCAGAAGCATAAATTACCCTTTCTGTAAACAGAATCATTGAGACTGATCTTTACCATTTGGTTCTTTATACTCCAAGATGCATAAGACAAACACTAGCAGATGGAATTCCTTTTCCATTAATGACGGAATAAAACAAGAACCCTTGTTAATGTCCATGCCCTTAATAAACTGTATGTTAGAGCAAAAGGATCCTGGTTATAGATGGTGGCCAATGAAATATACCCCAATGGCTCATGGGATAAGCAACTAGAAGGTAAATATATACCTATGAACATCACTTAAAATTTTCCGTATTTTAAGATCTCTCCTTTGCTGGTAACACAAAAATCACTGGTGTCCTGCACTGTTTATCCACGGCACCTTTACATTTCAAACGGAATTTAATATTACTTTTCAGTAAAGAGACGGGGTTCTTCAAGGACAAGGTTCAAACACAACTTGTTTTTCTGAAGAAAGATTGCATATTTTTATCTGGATGCATTTTCATTCATGTGCCTGACAGAAGAGAGGCCTTTGAGCTGATAGAAGTCACAGGGTATACTCTCTGTACAAACTGTAGAAGCCCACCCGCTCTGGCAAAGGGGTTGAACTTAAATGTGAACCCTACACATCAGACGGTCTAAGTCCTGGACCACAGTTGCTTGGGTCCAAAGACAGCATTGAATGGCATAAAAGAAAGAAAGAAATGGGAGCAAAAAGAGTGGATTAGATTCTAAAGGGAGCCTTAACAAATTTCCACAAACTCGGTGGCTTAAAACTATATTAATTTATTCTCTCACATTTCTGGGGATCAGAACTCTAAAATCAAGGAGTTAGTAGGGCTGTGTCCTTTTGGGAGGTTTCAATAGAGTTTCTGTTTCATTGACATTTTGGCTTCTAGAAGCTGTCTGCATTCCTTGGCCTTTGATCCCTCCCTCGTATTACTAAATAATCTTGCTTCTGTTGTCAGGTTTCCTCATATGAACTCTGAACCTCCGGCATCCCTCTAGCAAGGACTCTTGTAATTGCATTATGCCCAGCATAAAAATCCAGGATAAACGTCCCATTCCAAGATATTTTACTTCCTCACAACTGCACAATCCCTTTTACTAGGTAAGGTAATATATTTATAGGTTCCGGGGATTGGGTCATGAGATTGCTGGGTGCTATTATTCAGCCTACCACAGAGGGAAAGAAATGAAAGGCAGAAAAGATGAAGGACTTGCAAGTATTGGTTTAATAATAATAATAGTAACAGTAATAATGATAATAGCAATTATTCATTAATTCAGCAAATACTGTATATTTGAGCCATTAAATCATATCAAATAAGGTCTGGGACATGGTAGACACACTTTAAAATAGTGAGCCTAGCCGAAACCGGTTTGGCTCAGTGGATAGAGCATCGGCCTACAGACTGAAGGGTCCCAGTTTCGATTTCGGTCAAGGGCATGTACCTTGGTTGTGGGCACATTCCCAGTAGGGGGCATGCAGGAGGCGGCTGATCAATGTCTCTCTCTCATCCATGTTTCTAGCTTTCTATCCCTCTCCCTTCCTCTCTGTGAAAGATCAATAAAATATATTTAAAATAGTGAGCCTAAATTAGCTACGTTGGTCATGTATTCAGGTGCTGATAGCTTGTTTATAGCTGGATGCTCAGAGTTAATATTAAAAAACAAGTAATATTCAGAACAGTCTTTTAGAAAAGTTTTGTTAATTAAATTCCTTCAGAATACAAGAAAAACACTCAAAAATAATATTTGGTCAAGGTATGCATTTAACCATAACATAACATGGACGATGCACAGAGGAAAAAGGCTAATTCAAAACAATATGTGCAAAAAGAGCATTTTTTTTTTTACTGTGTTAGGGTGTGAAATATTGCAAAGAATGAGTCAGCGGTATAAAAGTAAAACTGCAGGCCTAAAACACAGTCATTCTAAGAGAACATTTTCTCCTTATGAGGATCTTCATTATTTTTTTTCTCATTTATTGGCAAATATAAGAAAAAAAAGACACTAAATGATTAGATGAAAAGTTAAGTAATTACTAAGGCCTTCTCTTGTATGCCTATGGGAAAATTAGAGTTGGATTTCAGACTGTCTCTCTTCTTCCTAACAAGAAAATGGAAACACTTATGAAAGTAGAACAAATTTTGCCTGAAGACAATTTCAGGAATTAATATAATTTTGGAATTCATTTATTTTGATACATTGCTCCAATTACAGAAACCATCATTTCCTGATGAACTTCTCAAAACTACAGATTAGTTTTAAAGTATTTCTATGTCTACATCTGAAACCAATATAATAGTTTATGACAACTATACTTTAATAAGTAAATAAGTGATTAACATTATCTTCAATCGTAAAAAAAATTGCATATCTAAATTCATTAAATTGGGGGTTTTCAGTAAATTGAGGTGCAGAAAAGGAGTATTAATTAACTTAAGAACTAAAAGCTCTAAAATGTTAAAAACCCTGAAGAAGGGGCATAATCTATAGAATTGAAGAAGTAATGAAATTCCTAATCATCAGATTGAGGAAGATCAATAAAAATTGTGAACGTATCGATTGCGGAAAATATTTATGAGGGCTACAACAGCAAAATTTTTTCTTTCCCAGTATTTTACAGTTAGAAAAAGAAACTGTGCTGATTAAATTACATTTTCAATAAAAATTTTTTTCTCAGAGGGACACCATATACTTTAAAATCCGCACAACTTTTGACACTGTGACTCACTTTAAAATAGAAAAATAAATAAATAAAAACAAAATAGCCATCTTTACATGCAACCATCTATGTGAAGAACTGTATGTCTATAAAAATATTCATGGCAGCACTGTTTTTAAGAAAAAAACTCAAGGCAATGCAAACATCATTTGCCAAGCAGTTAATACAAACAGTACATTTGCTAAAATGGAATGCTATACAGCTATAAAAATAAAATGTGTATTCTAGGCTTACAGTTCTCAATGTGTGATCTATGTTTCAGAGACCTTTCAAGAAGTCCATGAGGTTAAAGCAATTTCATAATAATACTAAGGTGAATTTTCACTCTACTAATTTTTTTAGCCTTCATTCTCAATAGGCACAGTGTAGCTGTTTTGAGAATTACATATGTTATTAGCAGATACAAAATTTCAGCTGTGTCCTATTAGCTCAAAATTAAAGAATTTTTCAAAGATATAAAATAATTACACCCCTCTAATTAATTCTCTTTTACTTGTTTGGGAAATAGGGTTATTTTAAAAAATGTTATTTAGGGTAATATTTAATGGTTTTATTATTTTTAATGAATTAATAAATATTAAATTGTCAGTTTAAATCCTATATGATGCAGTAAAATGCATTCCAAGATAATCCTCGAAGTATGCTAAATAGTACCATGTGTAAATGGTAAATGTCACAGACAGAATTATTAGAATAATATTATGTGGTAATAATCCTTGAAAAAATATTTTTACAGCTTTTTTTGTTTATTGTCTACCTATAGCACAGTTATTTTAGCACTTTCAACAAATTTTTTCCAATTAGCAATTGTTTTACATTATTTGCAAAATGCAGTACACAAAGAAGAAATCTGTAACTTCCACCCCTACCTGAGACCAGTAATTGTTATCATTTTGGTGTATTTTTTTTAAAAGTACTTTCCTATAATAATTGAATTATTCATGAAATAAAAAGTGAGTTTATTTTTATTGCTTTTTAGGTAACATGCTATCAACATTTTCAGTGCTATTCCAATTATGTCTTTACAATATTTCATCATTAAGAATTTTAAGTGTAGCACTACGCAACCTAAGAGCTTAGTATTATTTCCAGGGAAATAACCGGAAGGCATAAAAGGAAGGGCTCTTACTTTCTGGAAAGAGAAGTCAGAGCACTGTAAGCACAATATCAGCAGCAGATGTTGGTAGCTGTGGCGCTAAGACAACAGGAGCTTTTCTGCCTAGGAGAGCCACTGCAGAGAAGCCTGTGACTTAATGATTAGGCCACATGTCACGGCTGTCAGGAGGCTGTCGGGGGAGTGACAGATGCCTCTCAGAAATGTAGAAGTGGTCCCGGGGCCACGCAGGAAGACGACCATCTGTGCGTTGCAGCATCAGGAGCCAGTTCAAATAATGACTGGCTGCCACCAAACCGATGGCTACAGATGAAGGACTTAGGCCTACCTAGGAGGAGGTAGTAACGGATCTATTCATTTACAGTTGATACTGTAGCTCTGGAATGAAGGGTAATTATTCACTTTAATAAGACCTTCCCCCGTAATACGGAGGACTCATAAAAGGGAATTCTAATAAAAGTTGTCCCCCTGGCAGCCATTATTACAATGCTCATTAACAGAGATTAGTCAATTTCAAATATTCCACTTATCTTTGATGACACCTATATTTTGAGATCTACCTAAAGGGAACCCAAACTCACAGAATTTATAAACTTATTTTTTAGACTGGTGTTTCAAACTAAAACTTCCTAGATGACAGTAAAATTGAAACTTGGGTAAAATCCTAAGAGTTCTCATCACAAGGAAAAATACATGTTCTTTTTTCCCTTTTCTTTTCATTGTATCTGTGTGAGATAATGGATGCTAACTGAACTTATTGTGGTAATCATTTTACAACATATATGTAAGTCAAACCATTATACTGTACTCCTTAAACTTACATAGTGATATATGTCAACTAGAGGCCTGATGCATGAAATGCATGTAAGAGGAGGCCTTCCTTCTCCTGGCTGCCGGCACTGGTTTCCCTCTGGCACCCAGGACCTGGGCTGTCCTCGCAGACCCAGCTTTGTCCAGAAGGTTGTCCGGGTGGATGTCTGGAAAGATGTCTGATCTAATTAGCATATTATGCTTTTATTATCATAGATTGTCTATCTATCTATCTATATATATATAAAAGGCTAATATACATAGCGTCCCCTTTGGAGTTTGGGAAACAAGGAGTTCTAGTGCTCGCTATGATGTGCTCTGACCACCAGGGGGTGGTGAAGAATAAAGGAAGGCCTGGGCCAGCAGTAGGCACCCAGGGAAGGAGCCAGAAGGTCCTGATCAGCCCTGATCACCAGCCAGGCCTAGGGACCCAACCACTGCACAAATTTCATGCCTCTAGTAGTTTAATAAAATTGGAAAAAATAAAAAAACACATAGTCTAACATATTTCATATGAAAACAGAATAAAATGACAAAATACATGAATCAATCTGATGTGTTATGTGTGTTAGATAGTTCATATTTTCTATTGAAAAGTTCCCTGTGATAAATTGATAACTATAGCGATACATTTTAAAATGTTATTTAACAAAAAAGGAGTCGTAAGCTTGACACTAATGGATACATGTATTTATATTCATTTCTTCTGCCTAATTGATTTCATTACTGCATAAAACCAGAATGAATAAATTGACAACTGAACTAAAAAATAATTGATCATTCCAGATTCAGCAAACAGCCAGCACTGAAAACCATGCAATATTAAGGTACCATAAAATGGCTTAGTTAGAAAAATTATGGATTTATGGAAGAAAATATATCAAAACATGTTTTGAAAAATTTGGAAACTCACAATGTAATATATTTCTTACTGTTCTCAGACTTCCTTTATTGTTTTCCAATTTAACACAATACTTCAGTATTTGAAACATCCTATTCAAGTTGGGCTGAAATCAATAAGACACTGAAGAACCTATTAATACTTAAGGAGTCAGGTGGTCTTACCCTAGATCAAAGTGTTATTGATGAATAATGGATAAATTTGTAGTAGGAAGTATCCGTTCTATTTTTACAAAGTGACCTCTTTAACATTCAAGTATTCAGAAGGAAAGATTAGACTGAGGGCTGAAAAAAGCCAACTCTGGGACATAAGCTTAGAACATGAGAATTTGGCACGTCTCACACATTGCAGGGAAGCAAAGCCTTCATCAGAGTTCTATAGTACTTTTCTGTGTTTATAACTTGAAAGATCTCTGGCAACGTGAAGGAATGGGGGAGGATTACTAGTATATTTAAAGGAAAATGACTCACTAGATATAGCCGGCAGGCACATGTGACCAGCGAGACACAAAAACCAACATTTCTTAGCAGGGTTCACAAAAATGCTAATTTGGTCTTGATGTCAAAAGTCACTATCATCATGGCTTTAGATGTCACATTTCCTTGAAACTAAATGTGCACTGTTTTGTTGCCAAAAGCTGGGAGGACAATTCTGAGGATGAAGAAGGTAAATACCGTATTTCCTGGCATATAAGACGACTGGGCGTATAAGACGACCCCCAACTTTTCTGGTTAAAATAGAGAGTTTAGGATATACTCGCCCTATTAGACGGCACCCGGCATATAAGAGGATCCTCAACTTTTGAGAAGATTTTCCTTGGTTAAAAAGTCGCCTTATACACCAGAAAATATGGTAACTATTCTAACTTGACCTCATACAATACAGAAGCAGAAACCTCCATTACACTGATTTTATTTTCTTTCCTGGAACAAAGATACCATTCACCAGTGACATTAATTAAATGCATGACTAGCTCACACCCAGTCAGGGGAGGGAATACAACACTTCAGACAACTTTGATTTAGATTTATTGATTCATATCTACACAGAAGAAGAACCCAGGGGTAAAAACCTTGGGAAGTTTGACAAGCTTTATTGAATAAAATGGCAATCAGAGTTTAATGTTCCAAATATATACCAATTATAATTAAAGTATAGAGGAGAAAAACAAGGGAATTAAACCTGAACACCCAAGACATAATATATAAAATCCACAATAAAACCATAGGAACTACAGTGCTTAAGAAATATTAACAGCAACAACAGAAAAAAGAGTTAACAAAAACATTACTTCGTGCTCACTAGACTATAACTTCAAACAGACTTATAATTGCTATGATTTTGGAGGAGAATCACCTGTGTTAGAACTATCATTATAGCATGGAGACAAAAAAAATTTACTGAAGCTTTTTGCATTAGTGATGATTGGCCCAGTCTTCCAATGTACTGAAAACACTCATTGGAGGACATCACTGTTAGACAATGAGACTAGACGTGGAAAGGTCATTTCTCTTTCTTCTGCATCCACTCAATGTCAAGGTCACCATCATCTGAGTTAGTGGGAGGACAAAGACCCAGGCAACTTGTTCAGGTCTGAAAGTATAGACTAGTTCTTCATTTTATATAAACCGATAATTTAGAGTTTAATAGATTTATTATCTAGCCATGAGAAAGAACTTGCATCAGATAAAATTATATCACAAGTCCCAATTCTCTCTCTCTCTTTCTTTCTCTCTCTCAACTTACTAATTGCATTTATTGAGCACTTCTATATGTCAAGCACAGTGCAAATGCATTATGTGAAGTGTCTCATTTAATCTTTACCAATACCTTATGAGGGATATTTTATCCTCCTTTTTCCAGCTGAGGAGACTTAGACTTTGGAGAATGAGGTTATTTATAGAAGGTCTTGTGGCTACTAGGAGCAGGGTCATTATAATAATTTCTCTGCAGATTTCTTTGTAGTGAATCATATCAATAAATTCCCTATCTAAGCCTAACAGATATTACTTTGGTTGTACTCATCAGTTTCAGTTTGAATATTATTTCAGGGTGAGTAAAGACTTTATTTTCCTCCAATTTCAACTTGTCCTTGCTTCACCATTTTTGAAGGAATATATTCCTTGTATTATTTTAACGTGAGGTCTTATAAAATTATTAGCATGAATATTAATAAAGGAAAGCAGATAGTCAATGAGTGGTGGGGGTAGAAGACATTTGGGCCACTTAATTATTCCAATAATACTCTTCTCATCTTATAGACAGGAGAACTGAGGGAAGGAGAGATTAAGTAACCTGACTTAAAGTTATTGGTAAACATAGAAGTCAGAATTCTAAGCTTATTTTAAATCTAGTAATATTTACTCTATAAAACCAAGATTAGGGAGAATCAGCAAGAAAAACAATTATTTTCATTTTAAGTATTTAACACGGCATCGTTAGAAAGACAACAGATCCATCTTTCTTGGTAAAAAGACATGCCGCTATGCCTCCACTTTTACTCGGCTTTACTGCAACAGGAGGGAAGAAGGCAAGCTGTGTTCTGATAATAGATTTTTAAGTCTAATGGTGTGAGGCAGAGGGAGTTCCTATCTCATGGCTGCTATCTTCCAAATTAAGTGAAAAGGGATGCCATTTGCTGAGTGTCTTCAGAGGCAGAGAGGCAGCAATTTCAGAAGAAAGAAGGTGGTTTGTAATGGCCATCAAAAATTGGAGAATGAGGTAACCAAGAAAAGCAGTAGGATTTTAGAGGAAATTCCAGAGACACAGCTGATGCTGTTGATCATAGTGTAGCCATCTGTTTCTCTCTCTTTTATTTTCTTTACCTATGATTTACGTGAAGAATCAGAGAAGACAGGAAGCTGAGCTCATCCAAGGTTGCTATTTTTTTAAAATATATTTTATTGATTTTTTACAGAGAGGAAGGGAGAGAGATAGAAAGTCAGAAACATCGATGAGAGAGAGACATTGATCAGCTGCCTCCTGCACGCCCCACAGTGGAGATGTGCCCGCAAGCAAGGTACATGCCCCCGACCGGAATCGAACCTGGGACCTTTTATTCCGCAAGCTGATGCTCTATCCACTGAGCCAAACCAGTCTCGGCCAAGGTTGCTATTTAATCAGACATGAGACACAGAGGATGACTGAGTCAACACTCATGGACAGGGTGAAGAAAGAGGAGCCAGTGGGTTGGACATGGCCAAGAGGCTGGAGAAAGATCATTAGCTGAACAGCTGAACTGGAAAATAGAAGGCTCTGGGATGAGAGAAGGATGTTGACTTCATGCTTTTGGAGAAAGAGCCATTTGGTCTTGAGTTTAACTCCAAGAGTGAATGGTTAGAAGAAATCGAAGAGGAAGGTATGACAGATAATGAGATAAAGAAATTGAGAAGTCATGGCTGTGGGGCAGTCAACACCCCAATTCAACGCGCAGTGATTCAATATAAGAGGTGGCACCTCGAGATACGAGCTTCATTCATTCCGTAACCTTGAGGCGTGGGAAACTATGAGACACTTGAGTTGCGGTAAACTGGTGAGTCATGTGCAGCTGGCCAATCCGTGCGATTACTCCTATCTCAACTGTTGCTCATTTTCAAAGCAAAAATCGCTCGCTCGACGGCTCGTATCTCAAAAATCTCGTATGTTAGGGCACTCGTATCTCGAGGTACCACTGTACAAAGGTGATGGCAGAGGCTGGGTTAGGGCTGAGACTTATCCAAATGCCTAAAGTCTTCAGTGAGAGCAAATTACTGGAAGCCAGTAGGTGAGAGGTAGAGAGGGTGGTCTTGACAGCTGGCAGGAGCGTTTAGAAAAGCAGTGTTTACAGAAAAGGAGGAGCAATAATCCAGAAGGCACAAAAGAGCATGAAAACCACAACCGCACTGAGAAGAAACAGAACTCAGCCAGGCCGTCCATGGAGTAGCACCTTTGGGGCAGACGCTGAATTCGGTGCTGGCAGGGGGCAAGCAGGAACTCTCTGAGTGGAGGAGGAGACCAAGAATGAGGCCCCAGGGAAGGCTTCTAGGAAAAGGGGAGCACTTGCACTGAAATAGGACATTTCTGACCTACTGACATTCAGATGGCACCGAGAAATTCAGCCCTGCATTTTGGAACAACAGTCTTAACTACTGAACTAGTGATTCACCATTCCCAACCAGAGCTGACCTGGGGTGACCTTTATCAGATATGAAATGTTATATCCCATTGGGCCAATTCTCTCACCTTGTTAACCAAGGTTAATGTTTACTTTCAGGATGAACGAATAAAAGAAAAAGTGTTAATGCTCTCTAAAATCTGTATCAGTTTATTTTCTAGAAAAGCAAGAGACAAAAAAATCAAACAGCCATTGACAAATCAGGATCTTATATAGAATTTTAACATGAAGTAACTCCTCTAGCAGACTTATTAGTCATTTCTGCTTTTTTATAGTAAACGTATTTGAGGGATTTTTGAAATATCTATGTTACTCTCTATGTCAGCAAGTTTTGAGTGAGTTCTAATAATTAGCTACATTAACTATGTGAACCAAAGATTAGTTATATATTTAATTTATATTCCTCTTCTGCGGTTTTAAATTGCCTGTAATAAAGATGGGATCGTATGTGTGGCTTGAATTATGGTCATTCAAAAATTTGTTTGAGCTATAAATCCAGAAGAACATCCAAAGTTCGAAATGATCTCGCACGTCATTTCTTTTCTTTCTACTTTTATTTGGTGGCCAAGAAAAACAAAGTACAAAGAAGTTCCACCATGCAGGGTGCTGTCCAAGGTAACTTTAAGAAGTGGGACTGGAACCCGTGCCCATGACTTCTCAGTCCTCATAATGAGAGTTTCATCAGCACATTATGAGCTCACAAATATATTTGCCTCTCTAGTATTCTCCTTTTTCATTTACCTGTGGCACCATTCAACCCATAAATAAAAGTTAAAGTAAAAATCATGTAGTGGCCGCATTTTAGCTCGTTCCTATCGGGAGGCTGTTTGTTTAAATGCACTCAGAGCAAATTCTCCGGCAGTAAAAAGCTTTCACAGAATGTGTTATTTTAAGAATGGGATTTTTTTCCCCCCTGATCCCCAAAGAAACTAGACATTTAAACATTTATTGGTACAAGGTCATTGCTTTACTGAAATGGCTTTAACTTAACATAAATCAACTTAGTACCTCCGAATATCCCCTACCTGACAGAAGGACAGAGAAATCTGAAGTTGAAGGTCAATTTACCTCTTGCTTGTCTACGCTTATGGAGGTAATATTCCAGCTCCCTGCGCCTCTATTTTCTGTTGGCTGGTTAAGATCAATTGGTATTGCAAACTGCTGGAAATGAATCCACGAGTCGCAGAGAGCCTGACCTGCAATGTGCTAGCTAAACACGTTGCCTCTGTATGCGATGTGTTCACCAGAAATAAAAACGAAAAGGTCCAAAAGCCATAATTTCCAGTTAAGTGCTAAAATTCTCATCAAGGAAAACTCTCCAGGGGGCTTTTGGGACCTGCGTGTATATTACATCCGCAAGCACTCTATGCATTATATTCCCTCCAAGCCTTATGAACAAAGTGGACTGCTGACCACCTCCAGGACTGGCCTTTGAAATCCTTCCCTTTGTTTCTCAGTGCTGCGAACGGCCTGCCCTGCATCTTAGCTCCCATCCCCTGCACCCCTGAGTTTCTCTGTCAGATAAGCATGGCATGTGATCAAAGAAGAGTCGAAGATGGTATTAAGGAGCTGTCTGCTTGATATCTGCTGGAGAACAGAGTTTTTCTCTGCAGAAACTGAATGAATGTTCCATTCTTGAATTAAACCTTTAACTTTAGTTTCATGAGCCCTGTTGCATTTTAAAAAATATGTTTGTTGATTTCAGAGAGGAAGGGAGAGGGAGAGAGAGAGAAGCATCAATGATAAAAGAGAATCATTGATCAGCTGACTCTTTGCCTAATTGGGAATGAAGCCCTCAACTCAAATATATGCCCTGACTGGGAATTGAACTGTGACCTCCTCGTCAACAGGTCGATGCTCAACCACTGAGCCACCTTGGCTGGGCAGAGGCCCTGCTACATTAAATCCAACTGTTTAAAGATTGTAATATAAGCAACCATTATTTTTAAGTCTCCCCCAGCATTTGAAAAATGCTTTAGGAGAAAAGAAACAAGTAGAGCAAAAAGACTGTCACCGTACCAAAAATACCTGCACAATATAATTAGCTGATACACACACATAAATGTAGCCCAAAGAAATAGCACATCTTGCTGAGAAAACAGACTTCTGTTGAGCTGAAATACGGAGACAGTCACATCAGTTCAAAACGAAGCAACTTTTTTTGATCCATTCCCTTGACTAAGGTAGGAAAGAGGGACAGGAAGCTTCACATTAATTCTGAAAGTTAGAGCCATACACGTGAGAGATCTGAGCTCCAGAAATGGGGCTGAAATGCAGTCTAAATAGAATGTTTCTGTTAGAAAAGGCCATCTCCTCTCCATGTTCCTTCCCACCTTGTCCTCTGCCCTCTGTCCTTTGGAAACCATCCTCATCCCCACATCTCACCTCAAACACTGATACTGAAGTAGAGAATGCAACGGTCACTTTTACATATAAAGAACTCAACACATTGAATAGTGTGTTAAATAAAATATACTGCTCAAAGATAATGCTGGGAAGCCGGAAAAGCTTCCTTCTCAAACTTGTTAAATTTTGCAAAGCTCATGTCTCTGAAGAAACTAATGTAAATTGATTTTAGAAACCACTAGGTATATTGAGAAGAGAATAAGTCCCAGCATTAATATTTTCCTTAATGAATATCCCAAATATTAACATACTGTTTTTATCACATTTATAAGAAAAAAAAGAGTAAAAAGAATATATATATATATATATATATATATATATATATATATATATACACACACACACAAACACACACACACTAGCTTGCCTTTCTCTTTTTCATTTTGAGTTATTTTTAGTAATAACTTTTTTGAATTGAAAAAAAACAGACCAAAGCAAAAAATAAAAAATTAATCTTCAAGGAAACTGCGGCAAGTGTATTCACTCACACCTTCTTTCTCTGATTCTTATTCATCCACTCAGGCAGCCAGCCAGCTATCCAGTCACTCACGTATCCATCCTTTCAAGAGAAGAGGCTGTGTCTTTTCATTTGTACTCTGGCCAGTGTACATCCTTGAAGAGAAAAGTCATGTTGCTGTAGCATAATTTCGATCGGGAACAATTTCAGTCTCTGACTGTGGACAGTGCTTAATGGGCAGCGTTTTCTGTTTCCTATAGCTTTGTTCCAAGAGCTTGGAAAGAGTTCAGCAATCGTCCTTCTTTCCATGTGAACCATTTTACTCATACTCAGAGCTCTGTAAGGAATCACTGTAAATCCCAATAACAATGTGCAGAGAGGCATCGAGTGCACTGAGGAGAAAGGCTGGACCAGGAGACCATTGATCTAGTTGCTCTCCGTTCATCTTGAAAATCTACGGCTACCCAGATGCCAAAGAGGCTTTCCCATGGTTTCTGACAGAACTCACTCGATTTTATATCTTCTTCCGGTGTGGGAGGTCTGGAGAAGAATGTCTGGAGACATGGCAGTGTCCTTTCTCTAGAGCAGCGGTTCTCAACCTGTGGGTTGCGACCCCTTTGGGGGTCGAACGACCCTTTCACAGGGGTCGCCTAAGACCATCGGAAAATGCAGATATTTACGTCACGATGCATAACAGTAGCAACATTTCATGGTTGGGGGTCACCACCCCATGAGGAACTGTATGCAAGGGTCGCGGCCTCAGGAAGGTTGAGAACCACTGCTCTAGAACAAGAAAACTGGGTCCTTCTCAGAAAGGTTGTATCAGGAGGTCATGCAAGAAAATTATAGAAATGTGACGCTGACTTAGATGAGTTTCCAAAGAAACCCAGAGCAAATGAGAACTCTAGAGCAGTGGTTCTCAACCTTCCTAATGCCGCAATAAACCTTTAATACACTTCTTTATGTGGTGGTGAGCCCCAACCATGAAATTATTTTTGTCGCTACTTCATAACTGTAATTTGCTACTGTGATGAATCTTAATGTAAATATCTGTGTTTTCTGATGGTCTTAGAAGATCCTGCTAGCTGTTTGCGACCCACAGGTTGAGAACCACTGCTCTAGAGAAACCAGTAAGGAGAAGAGGAAAGTAGGATAGAGCAGGGGAGGAAGCTAAGCAAGGATATTATCTCAGTATGGAGTCTAGTCTCAGCCTGATTTCCAAGGGAGCAAGGAAGCAGAAATGACACCATTAAGCCATTCCCTCCTTGTAGCAAAAGGGCTGTTCTTTTGGCCTGACATCTGCCAGTCACTAGATGTTGACCGCCTCTAGAATTAGGCGGTAACTTCCAAGGAATTTCTTGGCAAAGTAGTTCCTATGGCTACAGGTAATTTTTAGGAGCCGGGCACAAATGTGAACTGTCAGAACCCCTGGAGACTGGCTGAGGAGTGCTCCAGCCTGGTCATAAGGCTCTTTAAGTCTGTCATCAGATCCTCTTAAAGTCCAGTATCGGGGCTATACATTGCACAGGAGAAAATTAGTTGCATCTAATAGCTGAGGCTAGAAATCTCTACCCTATTCTAAAAAGGATGACCTCCCACAGTCCACAGCAATGCCAGGATCTTGAAGACAATCCCCAGCCTAATTTGCACTGGTACCTCCAGCATTTAGCACAATGTGATGGTAAGTGGGCAACCTGGGAAGGAAATGCACTCCACTCAGAACCATTTATTCATCTGCAAAATGTAAAATCCGTACTAAGCTCCCTCTAATTTATCCATCAAAGCAAATTGTCTTGAGATCTTAAATTGGCCTCTGAGGATGAAAATTATGATCAAGTTTGACGACATGAAATAAATTTATAAGATTCTAGATCTAACGTAAAATGTGAAAGTATGAACAGCAGGTCCGGGAAAGCCCCCTTTGGCAAGATGGTGTGAAAATACTGGCAGCCCGATCCATTTTTCTCCGTTTTATCTTTTATTCTGACCAAAATGAGCTGTCCCTGCACATTACTAGGTTTTCTTAAACCACAATCCAAAGCAATATGAACTAAACACACTTTATTAAATTTCAGTCAGTTGGAAGATAGTGAACTAAGATCTTTTTCATTGCCCAAGAGTCTGCAAACAGTTTCTTTTTAAATGAAGACAAATTGTATCATCATTCATTTTTGATCTGCTAACCATGAGATATATTTACTGGCAAAGAGCAACATCCTGTAGTTCAAATCCCCGCTCTGCCACTTACCATCTGTAAGACTTTACACCATTCGCTTAACTGTCCTGAGATTAAGTGTTATTATTAGTTTACAGATGGGACTGAGAATCATCTCCATTTCAATGAGCACTGAAGATGAAGTACCAAAAATATTTAGAAAGAACTATGTCTCTTACACATAGTGAGCCTCAAATGTTTCTTCTGATTTTTCTTCTGTGTGTTCTTCCTCTTAATCGTGCTATTATGATGCTCTTGAAGAGTTCTGAAAGATAAATGCTCTTCTTCCATTTGGGGATCAGTCAGTTTGGCCATTAAGGTCCCAACGGGCTTAGTCAGTGCTGCATACTGATGGTGTCACTCTCGGAGATTAGATGGCTGCTGCAATGGTGAGTTCTGGTTTTAGTTATTACTGCGGACGCTTTAATTGGCAATTGCAACGTTAGTTAAAATGCTGGCTGCGACTTCCTCCTCCGCAGCCATGAGTCTCCTGCAGCCATTGTTCATCTGGACATCTCATGTGTCTTCCTGTCCAGTCACTGCGCACGCTCTATCTTTGGCTTCAAAGGCTCCTGCTATGCATCTAAGACGAAATCCAGCTCCTCCTTCAGCCCTGCATCAGGTGTGACTATCCACCAGAACCTCTCTGCTCTTCCCATCTAATAGGCACTCTCCCTCATTGCAGCATCACTCTCGTGTCCTTTTCCCACTTTTCCCTCTAAATATTCTAGTTAGATGTGGTGTTAGTTTTGGTATTGGCATAAAAAATTACTGTACACTGAGGGGCTTAAACCAACACCAATTCAGTATTTTATAGCTCTGTGGTCAGGAGTCTGATGCAGTTCTCACAGAGCTAAAATGCGTGTGCCACCAGGGCTGCTTTCTTTTCTAGAAGCTTTGAGAGAGAATCCAGATCCTTGACATTTTTGTAATCTGGAGGCTACCCACATTCCCAGGTTCCGGTCCTCATCCCTCCATTTTCAAAGCCAGCCACAGTGGTCAGAACCTCCTCAGAGCACAACATCACTCTGACCTTGTCTTTGGCTGTCTGTTTCTCCTTTTAACAAACCATGTGATTGCACGGGGCCAACACAGATAATCCAGAATAATTTCCCGATTAAAGATCATCTGATCAGCAACCTTAATTGTGTCTGCAACCTTAATTCCCCTTTGTCACTCACTTAACATGACATCTCCACACGTTCTGGGGATGAGGATTTGATATCTTTGGGGACCTTTATTCTGCTCACCACAGCCAGGATTGGAAGTGGCATGGCCTTACCATCACAGAGACTATAGTTCAGTGGGGGTCAGAGGGAGATGCAGGTAAGACAAGTAAACAAATAACCAAATGAATGATTATAAGTAGTGATAACAATTGAGAAAGAAATAAACAAAGTCGCCCTGACTGGTTTGGCTCAGTGGATAGAGCGTCAGACTGTGGACTGAAGGGTCCCAGGTTCTATTCCAGTCAAGCACATGTACCTTGGTTGTAGGCACATACCCAGTGCGGGGTGTGCAAGAGGCAGCTGATTGATATTTCTCTCTCACAGATGCTTCTAACTCACTATCCTTCTCCCTTCCTATTTATAAAAAAATCAATAAAACATATTAAAAAATAAAACAAAACAAACAACAACAACAACAACAACCAGGCAGATGAGCTGTTAAAATATGGAAGAGGAGACGCTGAATGGATAGTCAGGGAGGCATCAATGAAGAAGTGATATTGAACCTGAGAGTTGAGGAAAGAGACAGGTGTCATGTGAACTGCATGCTAAAGACAGTGGGAAGCTGGTGATATTTAAAACAAAGAGTTATTATGCTCTGATTTGTATTTTTAAAAATATCAAATTCTTTTGTGAAGACTAGATTGGAAGGAGCCAAGAATGGAAGTATGGGAAGACTACGGAGGCACCTATAAAGTCAAGCCACTGATGTCCAAGTGTTATCAAGGAAGGGAAGAAAGTGGAACTCTCCTTCGTTGCTGGGAATATAAATAAGCTCAACTGAACACCACAGGTAGGAAACGGCTCAGCAATATGCATGCAATAAAGTTGAACACTTGCATTTTATGACCAAGTGATTTCACACCTCGGTGTGACAGAAATCGTTCCCAATAGAAATAAGTGCATGTGATCACCTACAGACATGTTTTAAGTCTGGGATATCCAGCCAGGTAACCACTCTCAAAATGTGACTGACGACGTACATTGAAATAAATTAAATTAGCTAAAATTAAAGGTTTGCTTCCTCAGCCACAGTAGTCACATTTGAAGAGTTCCATAGTCACCTGTGGCTAGTGGCTGCCACATCAGACAGTGCAGGTATGGAACATTTCTATCACTTTAAGAAGTTCTATTGCGCTGTATATCCTCGTACATTCATTGCTAGTTACCAGACAAAAGTTGGAAACTACCTAAATGTCTGTCAACATTAGAATGAATCAGTAAATTGTGACATATTCACACAAAAGGACACTATGCATCAATACAATGAATATACTACATCTATAATAATCTATAATAATCAAAGCATAATAGGCTAATTAAACTGATTGTCCTTCCAGACATGCTTCATTCTGTACAAAGCCATGGCAGGTGGGGGCTGAGGTGGCCGATGCAGCATTGGGCCAAGGCTCTTGCACAAATTTCATGCATCGGGCCTCTAGTCAAGGAATAATATGGGTAAATATTACAAACATTTACACACACACACACATATACATATATACACACACATATATATACACACACACACACACACACACACACATATATATATATATATATATACATATATATGTATATTATTGTTGAAAATATTACAGTTATCCCCTTTTTCCCCCTCTACCCAATACGTATTGCTACCAATACGCACCCCCAAACTTCACCACACTATCGTCTGTGTCCATGGTCTATGCATGTAAGCTCCTTAGTTTATCTCTTCCCATCTCTGCCCCCTGCTTACAAACATTTTTAAATTGATATGTCGGATACAAAAGAGCACAGATGGTAAGACCCCACTTATATTTTACAAAAACAGGTAAAACTCATCTGTGGTGTTAAAAGTTAGGACAGTGGTTATCCTTAGTGGATTGAAGCGGGTGATTGGGCGAGAACATGAGGAGTGATTTGAAAGACTGGTGTCATTTTACTTCTTGGTGAGGATGCTGGCTGCAATGGGTGTTTTCAGTTTGTCAAAATGTATCAAACTTCCTATTTATAATATGCACACTTTTCTAGAGAGATATTTTAAAATTTAAAATGCAACAAATTTTAATGTGAATTGAACATGTAAATAGTCATTCTCTCTTCATTGCCAATAAAAATGGAGGTCTTTGATTTATTGAATTTATCAACACAATATAATGGATTCATCCAGGTACCACACTTTGCTCAACTTTCCTTTATAATTTATAGGTTTAACAGGCATGCAGGGTGCCTATGAAACAGTAGGTGACTTAGGAGTCCTTCTAACCGTGCACCCACCACCACTTTGCATCAGAAGATGTCTCAGACGTAATATGGCAGCCATGCACCATCACACAGGCAGACAGGAATTGTGTGTAAATAAAGGCCCACTAAGGTTGCAGAGTTTCCCTAATGTCACAGAGCAAATCAGCAATGGGAAATCAGTATCTTATATCTTATTAAGTCAAATCCATATCTTCTTCTTGCATTCTTTCCAGCAGATTGTCTTACCTTCCCACTCTGAGTTTTTGGCCCCAAAGCCAATAATTTATGGCATAAATTGTCATTGGATACATTGAAAAATGTAGACACATCAAATGGAGAGGGGAGTGTTGGAAAGGAACTCAATCCAAAGCCAAAATTAATCGAAGTGTCTCAGACTCTGACATTGCTAAAAGAATCATTGCTGGGACTCTCAATTTATTCCACCAAGAAAGTGCAGTGTAATATGTTTTAATGCACTTTCTGTAGGTCTGCAATGCAAGTTTGATTTGTTTTTCCCAGAAGCAATTTACTTTTAAATTCCAAAGCCTCAGATATCATTGAAGAATGTTTGGGGCTACTTAATCATGGCAACAGGGAGTAAGCTGGGAAACTGACAGAAATAGTCCATTTAAAATTAGGCATGTACTAGTCTGAAGGAAGGGAGAAATAAAACTCTCAACTACTTGAAGTCACACACTCAGGCTTAGGAAGTGGCAAATGCCACAGAATGTTCTGATGGATGGCTTGTCTGGAAAAAAAAATGTGAAAAAGAGAAGGGTACCTACAGGCCTAACAAAACACACCTAAGAAGAGACCTGGAGAGCATAATGCTTAAGTGAAATAAGCCAATCAGAGAAAGACAAATATCACAGGATCTGATGAATAAAATAAACTGACGGAAACATGGAAGAGACTAAGGAATCTCAGAGGGAAAAGGGCATGAAGAGATGAACCAAAGAATTTACATGCCTCTATGCCTTGCCCATGGACCAGACAATAAGGTGGTGAAGGACAGGGGTGAGGTGGGAACCGGGGAGGGGGGCATGGGGGAAAGAAGAGGACCTTTTGTAACACTCTCAACAAAAAGGATCAGAAAGAAGAAAGCCTTAAACCCAGTGACTTAAGGATTATCACCCTTGTGTAGTTTTGTAAAGTGACAGTCACATGTAATGGTGGGATTATGTGTCCTCCGGGTCCAATAACAGTTGAGTGTTGAGAAAAACAACCAGACATAGTCTATTTTCTGATCATGTGTTTTCAGTTTTCTATAAGCTAATGACAATAAAAAGGGATACACTTTCCACCAGAATGTGATGTGGCCAGAAGCAACAGGAAAGAAATATAAGGCGGTAACTTACTTATAACTACAAACATCCCCCCTGTGACTCTGACATCACCATCTCAGAGTAAGCCTGGCCAGTGTGGCTGAGTTGATTGAGTATTGCCAGTGCACCAGGAGGTTGCTGGTGTGATTCCTGGTGAGAGCATGTGCCTGGGTTGTGGGATCGATTCCTGGTAGGGCATGTGCAGGAGGCAGCCAAACAATATTTCTATTTCTCTCCCTGAAATCTCTATATATAGATATAGATATAGATATAGATATAGATATAGATATAGATATAGACATAGATGTAGATGTAGATGTAGATATAGATGATATAGATGATATAGATGATATAGATATATAGATATATACAGATATATACAGATATATACAGATATATATAGATATAGATATATATATCTCAGAATGAGCTTTAGTTGCTAGTCTACTTGGTAGGTTCTTTATATAGTAAAATATCCTTATGGTCAGACTTTCTTTTAAAATTGTTCTGCATTACTTTTCAGAGAATAATTCTATAGGAAGCTGTCCTGATATCCCAAGTCCATAGTGTAAAAACGGTTGTTGTCTCTCACAGGTTGTTTGCTTTTCCTGTAATTATGAAAACATAAAGCTAGCTGAAAGCAGAACGGTGCCTAAATGTACGTGCCGTCTTTAAAAGTCCATGCTGCTAGGTTTGCATAGTTAGAAGCTGAGTAACTATTCTCCTGTACTGTCCAAGGGTCATGTAACCAACCCTGATTACTCTCTAATACCTTGGCAGCCCATGTCTAGGTACAGAAACAAATCTGAAATATAGATTGAGGCCCAGGAGGTTATACAAAACAGAGTTCATGGTTATGCACTAAGGAGAAAATTGAAAAATTCCAGGACAATTGAAAATAGAAAAGGGTATAGAAAGGGAATTAAGAAATTCTTCCTAATGTAAACAATAGTTTAGGGGGAAAAATCAGAGAAAAATCAAATTGTATGTAAAGTTATCTATCAGTGAAAGGAGCAAAAACACTTGGCTGTTTGGATCATGGGTATTATTTTGGTAGAAAAACAATGAGGAAGTAGAGACACATGCATTTTGCACTTGCGCATATTTAGAAAGATAATCTATTCCAATCACAAAACACCACTATTCTAGGCACAGAACAGCCCTTTGAGAGGATTGCAGAATCTCATAACCTTGGCTGCTTCCAGGGAAAAGAACTGGAGAGAGACTCACTTTTTATTGTCAACTCTTTTGTACTCTTGACATTTTGCAGTACCATGTGCATTGACCAGTTTAGAAAATATCACCACTGTCCATCCACTCATAATTTACCTGAATTACAGGCAAAGAATTTGGAATGACACAACCTTGCAGATCAAAGCCTAGTAGGTGATAAAAATGCCTTAAGGCCAAAGAGAAAACTTGTATTGTGTGTTTAGGAATAGTTCTATTTTGAATAAAATACTATCTTTCCAACTAGCTGAACTGAACACAAGAAGAAAAATAAAGCCACAGTTCAACAAAAATAAAATGGTGTTTGAACCACTGGAAAAAAAATTTGCATGGAAATGATCAAACTGCATTTGCAGGAGAGATCTGTGTTTTTCAACCAGAAAGGATTCACCTTTCTATCTTTCAAGATAAGACCCTGGTGTTTTGATAACATAATAAATATATAAACCATAGTGTTGAAATGCACCATTTTCTTTACCTAATATTTAGTATAATTGGGTAGAGATCAAGAGAATGGCTTCAACCCCTTGATTCTGTCTAGATTCAAGGGAAAAGTTTGCAAAGCTCTGCTACCCATGATTCTCATCAGCCAGGATGCCTGCTGAGTCGCTAACTGAGACACAGAGAGGCTGATAAGTCTTCTGAATATCAAGCAGCGCCGCTGAGAATCATTTGCACATATGCACAGGGAGAGAAGCTGAAGGATGATCACTGAAGCATTGCTGACAACACTGAAAAACTGGGAGCAAAATAAATGCTCATCATTAAAATACCAGGTAAACACCGCCACGTCGCATGTCAAATGAATGAACTAGATCCATATGTACC